>PVJH01029588.1:0-25843 GCA_004026705.1 Nesogale talazaci
ATATATATAATAACTGACATGGGCCTAAATCAACACTCTAGTTCTTAAATTCAACATTAATTCTCCTAAATCGCTTTTCTGCATTCCTGAAAATAGACCCTGTGATGTAGAGTCTTGTGACATGTGGCTTCTTGTACAATGTTAACTTCCTTTAGTGAATAGAGGAGGAGGCCAAGCTTGGATGGTGTAGAAAAGTTTGCCAGGAACTGTTCACCAGAAGGGTCTTGAGCAAGTCCCAACACAGCAAGCCCCGAGAAGAATGTCGCTGTAGATACTTTAGAAAGTCACTGGCTAGACTATCTCCAGGAAATATATGCTAGGAAATACATGCTAACCTTATACAATTTGAACTTGATATTATCTTATAAGTACCTGCAACCTCAAGGCCACACATCCTCCCTTCCCTCTTTGTCTATATTAAAACCTCAGCCTAAAAATGCTGGGATACTGTGTGATCTGAAATTGCAATATGCATCATCTGCCTTCGGCCATGCCCACACAACAATAAAACTACTGTCTTTCACTTTTAACACAGTCTACATCCTATTCAGCACTGAAAAAGATTAAAAGTGATGATTTTACAAGGCTTCCATTAATCACAGAACTATTAATCCGTTACTGGGTTTTTGCTTGCTCCATGAAAAATCCCGATGCCTGAGAAGAGGATGCAAACACTGTGGATGCTTGGAAGGGGCTCTAATGGAAAAGGCTGACTTCAGCGAAGTTTATGGGCTGAAGAGGGTTTTTATTGTACGGCTTGCTTTATTTCTTTGAGAGCTAAATTACTCTTCATTGCGCTCATGGATTTCACTTTAAGAAGTAAAAGAACAAGAAAGAGAGAGAGAGGGAGAGAGCACAGCCACATGGGTGAAACGCTATTGCAATGAAAAGAGCAGGAGGCTGAGGGGAAGCCCTGTGGAAACTGATGGTAACAGATGGTAGGGCCAAGAGCCTGTCCAACAGGGCACCAAGAACGTATCTGTCCTGAGGAGGCTGAAAGGAGGCCAGACCAGAGAGGATCCCCCAGCATGGAAGAAGGGAAACTGCTTACAGCTTTCTTAACCCAAGTTCTAACCTGTATTTCGCAGAAAAGGCACTTAACTGTATGTAGGATCTGAGTTCTCTGTGTGGCCACCACAGTGAGTTAAGAAACGCAGAATTTAAAAAAAAGAATAAAAAAAATGAAAAAAAAGAAACTCAAAATAGAAGTACAGGGAGCCAGAAGAGGGACAACTGGTTTCAAAATGGTTAAAAAAAAATGAAAATAAAAGGTTGGGGGTAGGAGGTACCATAGTATTCAGCCCATAAGACAGACTCAGTTTTTAGAGCAGAAAAACAAGAAAAATATTCTGAATCTAACAGTACCAGTATAGTAAAATATCTATTAAAGTGAAGCTAATTATAGTCATATTTAACAGCGTAAAATCAACAGTGGTGTTAAATACCACCATCACATTCATTAACAAATGAGAGGAGGTGTGTGTTGTGCTGATCATCTGACCTGATTGACATTGAGACTCCAGGAGGCAGGATTTCCCTTCAACACACAGCAATCAACAGCATGCAATCAGCAGTGGACAGCCTGCAGGCCCATGGGATCCTTTGCAAATATTCTGGGCTACCACATCTTTGGACCATAAGATGCACCCCCCCCCTCTCTCTCACACACACACACACACACACACACACACACTTTTTTGCGTAAAGTGCATCTTATGGTCTGACAAATATGGTATGTCTGCCCTGCACCACATAGGATTCAGCTTTGAACTGAACTTGGGAATCGTGACCTCCTGAGAGGAGATAAGCTCTGTTACTGCTACTACTATTACTACCTTTTAAAAGTTGCCAATATTGACTCTAATACAATGGCCTTTTAAGAAAATACATTAATTTTTCACCTTGACATTTTCTAAGGTTCACAAACTTCTCTTAGATACTGTTCTATCATATGTCTCACTAAAACCTTTCAGGTCCAACCAAACTATGAAAATTCCCAGTTTTACCTAAAATTCCTGTTCAGGAATTAATCAACAATTTCTCCTGTTTCAAAGCTTACAGATACATGGCTGGACAGCTTGTGATGGGAACTCAGCAAAGGTGCAATGACCACACTGTTATAAAGACAAGAAAGTCCCAGAATGTGGTGACCATGGAAACAACCCCTAAGAAGGAATACCTGCTCAGTGACAAGGTTGAGAGTCAGCAAGCCACTCTGTCAGTCTCTTCCGGGAAAGATCTCCCTCTGTTGGAGCCAAACCAACTCGTATTGAATCCATGTCCTTTTCTAGGCAGCCTTGTTTCAGGGTCTGACTAAGTAAGGTGATAGTAGGAATCCCCAGCCCCCACCGCCTACTTCCATGTGACAGAGTATAGACAAATGTGTTCTGCCAGCAACAAAGCCCCCTGGGTCTTTTCAGGGCAGTATAGCCATATGTTGTTTTTCCCTGTCCAATTCTGCTTTCTCTCCCCTGACATCCCAGGTGCTTCGTGATCATTTTTTTGCAGCCCAGATACATGGGTGACCAACTATAACAGCGAACTGAGCAGCAGGCCCTCTGCCTCCCTGGAATCAAATCTGCAGAAGAGAACTGTAAAAGGAGGGCCAAATAGGACAGGTGCACACAGAAACAAAGAAAAGAAAGGACCAGGCTTTTACATTTCTGATCTCCCAGGCCTTACTGAACTAGTTTTAACTCTGCCTTTTCACTCTGTGGGCCAATTTTGTAGATTAAAAGAGGCCGCTCCTATTATCATGACTGATTTGATTGCTTCATTGAATCAAAATCTGTTTCTACTTCTTCCCATTGTAGTCATAAGCATGTAACTCAGTAGGCAACAACTCTAACCTTGGGTGCTGACAAAGTAGAATAGATGCTCCACCAATACAGAGACTAGGATAAGATTTTAAAGACAAAGCAATAGTGATGTGTCAGGGTTTTAACTATTTTAATTCTCTCAAGTTGTATTCCTTCTTTAATTTCAGATAAATTCATCTCTGTATTTCCTTTCTGGTCTCTATAACTTGCTATTAACTCTCTATCAACCTTAGATCGCGCTACAATGCCAAGCCAACAGAGTTCCTAAGAGTGGCATGCCACGCTCTGACTTTCTAAGTGACAAATATTGCCAGCATCTCAGCAGATCATTTAGGACGTGGCTGGGACCTCAATTAGAAAAAAGAAAATAAGATAATATGAACAAGAAAATCCAGGTTCCGCTGATTTACTGTCCACCCAAAAGAAATTTATAATCTATAATTAGGAAGTCTAGTTAGAAAGTCTTGTCTAATCTGCCTAAGCATTTTTAGTTTACGATGTCCCCTGGTTTGTGATCTTGGTTTAATGACCTGCAACTCCCTGACTTACTACATTGAAAACTCAATGTGAGAGAAAGAGAGAGAGAGAGAGAGAGAGAGATCGTTCCTTTTAATTTTTTTGATCCAGTGATAAGCCTGTATAACACTTCAAAATATTAAAAATGCAAGGATGTCATTTTGCAAACTAAGATGTGTATGTAAATCACAGTTTGTTCTCAAGTTTTAAATTATTTTGTTATCTGGCCCTTTACAAATATTTCTTTCCATTTCAAGATGTTTCTGGAAATGGGTAGAGCTGTTACCAATAGCACGATCCTCTAAATTATTTGCAAAACTCCTCTCCAGTGGATCCAATCATATCTATTTTTGTACCTGCTTAATGACATTGATTAATCTAAAGAGAAAAATCAGTCTGCTTATCCATAGCAAACTTAAACCTTGTACTTTTCAGTATAATATTGTTGGACATGTTACTACAGTCAGTTTTCTTTCCTAAACTTTGCACTCAGATGAGGTTTAAAAATGATGTTTTCTAGGAAACCCTTTGATCCGTCCTGATTAAGCTTTGTGAATCATAGGATGAATTTGAATTAGAGCAACAGGCTCTTTATCTCTGGTTTCCATGTCAATGTTGTCTGCCCACGCAGTGACATAGAGAGGAGTCTGTCTGGTTCAATAAAAGCAGCAAGTTTCCAGTCTGTATTTTAGCAAAGATACTTCGATTTGCTCATGGCCTGGGAGCCCCTGTTCAGGTAGAAAGCATGTTTCTGGCAGCACCTCAGCTGGCCAGGAGAGAGACACTGAAAGCCTGTTCCCTTGGACCAGCTCAAGACAAAGAAACCTGCCGCAAAAGGGCAGCCCACAAGCAAGGGCAGGGCCATATTTCTAGATGTGATGACTCCTCATCACATCCTGAAATTTATCATCCCCTCTGTGCCTGTGGTGCATGTGGACTTCCAACACACACCAGCCACCTGAGAGAAGGGTGTGTGATATGATCAAGCAGTTTGACTTCAGTGCTATGCAAACTAGTCTCGCCTGTGGAAAAGAGGAACTCTATACATGAAGGATTCTTCATGTTTGGCTCAGGACTTTGCTGGTTGTGATGAAGCCCAAGGAGATGTAGATGTCAGATCCAGTAGCACTGACTGTCCTGTCTTTGCCACACTTCCCTAAAATAACAATCCCCTATGGGAGAGTCCCAACAGTTGATGGAAGGAATCACTCTTCTTTGAGTCTGACACAACTAACCTCACAAATGTGATGGCACAAAGATTGGCTCTCAAAGTGACACACTCAGCCCTTGGGGCAGACTGACCATGGAAGCCAGAGTGGCCATGACCAGACTCCTAGTTGACTGCTGAAGTAAAGCAAGATAGTGCCATTGAATCAGATGGACCCAAATCTCCTTGACCCATGTGCCCTGTGTCTTCATTCCAAAGAAGAGAGGAGTGAAGCATTTCCCCAGCATTCACTGTATGTGAGCCCAAGTCAGGTATGTAGGGTATGAACAGAACAGCATCTGCATAACACAACGCTCATCAGAATTCTTCTTATGTTGCATATCAGGGGACTTCTATGCATGTCCTAGACATGTCCTCATCTTCCTGTGCTTGGGCCTTGCATAATTCCAGTATTGTAAGGAGAGATCTAAATTATTGCTCTGAGAGGGTACATTGTAATTAAGATGTCTGCTTTGATGTGATTGCCCAAGTTTCACTCTGTTTTTGTGCTTTGGGTTTTGCCATTCAAATCAGTGATTTTTCTTTCAACATCATAGTTAGCGTTCCCCTTGTGATGTTGGAAATACTGAATCCCCTTAAATGGAAAACTACAAAGAAAACTAGTTAGGAAAGGAAGAGTGAGAGTGAGGCAGGCGGGAAGTAATAGAAATAACTGGTTTGTAAATACCTGAAAGCTGAACGTAAGAAATTAGCTCAAATGAACATTTTTGTATTGTCTTATCTGCATGCTTCACCAAGTGACTTCAGAGATACAGCCATCTGCATTGTATATTTCATACCATAAGAGACATGGTGTTATGTTAGTATGTGTTAGCACATGATGATAAGAAATGAATTTTCTTTAGTGTATCCAGTGTCTCTTTTCTTCACTAAGCAGATGGATTAAGTTGAACCTGTGGAAGTTTGGGCACTTGATGCAAACATAACAAGGCAATGATAATATTCTCTTATTTTCTAAAATAAAGCGGCTTTCAAGCTTCTATTGTCTTGCTAAAATGACTCCTCAGGGATGCTATAGTACTCATAACCTGTGCAATTTCTTGCATGGATAAATGGCATTTTTTGGTTTCAAAGATTAAAGAGCCTTGTTTGATTTCATGTAGTGTATGATGATTAGTACTAACACTGGTAGACTCAAATAAACTACTTTCCAAAATCTAAGTCCAGCCTTCTGTAGAATGCTGTTACCTAGGGAAGGGAAAAGAAGGAGCGGGATTAATCAATGCCCTTGATGAATTCATGGCCTCTCTCTGGCGTTAGAACTCACACAAAAGAAGCCAGGAGAAATCAATAGAGGAGGGCACATATCAGACCACAGGAAAAATAATGCTATCTTGACACAGGAACTTAATTGCCTGCAATTGTTCTTAAAATCCAATGTGCCCAAGCACCCAAACAGAAGAATGAAAGCATTGAATAGGAAATATTCATCATCCAACCCTAGAAATAGCAGAAAAGGAGGGGATTGAAGTGATGCAGATCATCAGTGTGTGATAAATGTAAATGACATGCTAACCTCTTCCCCTACAAGTACAGACAAATTAATCTAACTAGCTCAAATGTTCGTATTGATCTTAGCTCTCGCCATATTTTTCTTGCTCTCTTTATTTATGCCCTCATATTTATATTTCGCATGAACAGTATCTCTTTGGATGAATTTCATGCACACATTTTGTCCATTTATCAACATGTTTGATTCTCTGAATCTTTGCCTTAACCATTAGTTCACAAGAGTTAATAACTATACACTTTTTTCTACCAAGAAAGTGTTAGGATAAAAGAACATATATATGTGTCCAAAACTAAGGAGAGTAAAAAACTCAAATAGATCATAAAAAAAAATTCTTTAAGAAAACAAACTACAGAAAACATCCTTAAAATACACACATGTCTAGTTCTAGCCTGCTAGTAAGAACCAAAAGAAAATGATCATAAAATTTCTTTTCTCACCAAGAAAAAATACTGTTTTCATCCATTACGTTTAACAATTTATTGATCACCACTTAGTTATTTGACAGTTAACACTTGAAGTCAAGACATATGACTCCCAAATCAATGTTACTTTCATAAATGGTGTTAAATTTCAATAAAAAAAGAGCTCATCAACTATGATCTCATTATATAAGATCCTAAACTGATTGGGTGACAAGTAGGTAGCTTCCCTGAAAGTAGGATAGAGGGAAATTTACGTCCAAAGACTTGTGCTTTGCCCAGGAGACTGGACATATGTCCTTAGGGATCTCAAAGAATACACAGATCATAGAATAGCAGTGGCAAAATTCAGAGACAAGTGAGTCAGAATGCTGAAGGAAAACATAAGACCTCTCAAAAGTGGGCCAGCATTGTAATTCTTCCAAAGGCTGCACACGAGATTGAGTCCAGCTGGACAACCATAGAGTCTCAATGGTTGCAGTGAACAAGAAGCATAACCTGCTAGCTGCACAGTGCAAGCATAGTCACACTTGGCTTGGACTTCCATGAGTGCAGGAACAGGGACTCTGTCTGCAGGGCTTCAAAGAAAGAGCCTTCCTCAGGGGCCTTGCTCTCTAATCTCCTGGAGGAATGAGGGCCATATACATGGAGTTATGAACTATAAAAGAACTTCAAAGGAATTTAAAAAAAAATCTTTTCATTGGGGGCTCATACAACTCATCACAATCCATATATCCATCCATTGTATGCCAAGTACATTTGTACATTCATTGCCATTATCATTCTCAAATCATTTGTTTTCTACTTTAGCCCTTGGTATTAGCTCCTCATTTTCCCCTCCTTCCCCACTACCCCCTCCCTCATGAACCCCTGATAATTTATATATTACTTTTTTTTTCACATCACACACTGTCCGTTGGCTCCCTTCACCCACAAAAAGAACATTTTCAAAAATGAAATTTCTAAAAGGAGACGTTGAGAGCCTCCTCTCCCCATCCAGTGCAGGGTAATCAATAAGCAGGAGCTGTGGGCAGGCTGGGAAGGGGGGGGAGGGGCAGAAGGGAGCGTAGGCTTACTCAGCTTTCTAATCGATAGTGAACAATTTCATTTTTTTAATGACATCAAAATTCTGCTTCCACCTCAGGCGAGATTTTGTCTCTTTCCCTCTCAACTCCACAGCACCTCCAATACAATCAAATCCTCTTTTCAAATTTACAGTCTCTGACTGGGACAGAGTCCTCCATAAACAGGAATTCACGTTTTCACCACATCAGGATTTGAACTTGGAATTTCTCTCATCAAACTCCATGCACTTTCTAAGTCTAAGGGGCTGTTTCCAGTCTGTGTCTCTCAAAAGTGTATATTTTATATTACTCACTGAAATTATTTTGCAACACTAGAAAAAATTCACATGCGTTGAGAATGATGATGGCAACAAATGTACACATGTGCTTGACACAATGTATGTATATATGGATTGTGATAAGAGTTGTATGAGACACGCCCCCAAATAAGATGTAAACACTGAAACAAAGTATGTATGTATATATTATAATTAGAGCTGAGCCCCTAATAAAATTATTTTTTGAATTTAATTTTTCAATTAAATACAGCAAAATTACCATATTTGTCAGACCACAAGATGCACTCTTTTCCCCCAAAAGTGGGAGTGGGTGTGCAAATGAGGTGTGTCTTATGTCCCAAAGCGGTGGTCCCCCAGAACATTTCTTTATGACCCTATGTGCCTGCTGGCGTACCACTGCTGCTTGCATGCTGTAGATTGCTGTGTGTTTGGGGGAAGTCCTGCCTCCTGGAGTCTCAATGTCAGTCAGGTCACAAGAGCAGCACAGCACACATCTCATTTGTTAATGAAAGTGAAGTGATGATACTTAACATCACTGTTGAGTTAAATATGACTGTATTTTGCTTTATTTTAATAAATATTTTAGTATGCTGGTCCTATTTGGATCATAATTTTTTTCTTGTTTTTTTCTAGTCTAAAAACTGGGTGCATGCTATGGCCTGAAAAATATGGTATAGAAATGTGAAGGAAAAAGAGCACTGTGGCATAGTGGGCCATGCACTGAGCTGCTAATCACACAGCATATGACTTGACAACACAAGTCAATCTGCAGGACAAAAAGAAAGCTTTCTGTTTGGAGCTTCAGGAGCTCTTCAGGTAGTTTGATTCTGTCCTATAAGGTGACCATGAACTGGAATGGACTCAGTGACAGTGAGGGATTTTATTCCATTTTTTAAAAGTATCCTACAATTTATATTTGAAATTTTATAATTTTAAAATAAAAATATCGATTATCTTAAAAAGTCCTTTAACAAGTTAACAGTGTGGGCATGATAAAATATAGGGATGTTTAAAGAAGCAAAGTTACCTTTTGTAAAATCCCTTGCACCACATTGACCTTAACTTTTTTCATTTCTTATACCAGTGAAAGCAGTACATAAACTGTTATATGTGAGAATTTGAAAATAGTTTGTCTAGGTGAGCCTGTTTTCACGATTTTATGTAGTTTTCAACTCAGTACAGTTCATAAGAAAATTTTAGTTATCTGCCTATGACTCAGCCCTATCCTAATTTTGAGGAAATTGGGGTGAGGAAGGGTGGAGAGGGAAGCATATAAATGGAAGTGCTTGCTCAGAAAAGCAATAGTCTGATCCTATTGAACCAATGGTTAGTGGATATCTACTAAGTGCCTGGCACTCTACTAAGTGCTTTATAAAGCACCATCACCATCACGCTACTAAGTGCTTTATAAAGCACCATCACATTCTATGGTTTGGTGACCCCAAGAGGTTACTCAGAAGTTTCCAACAAAAACTATTTCAAGTGACATCTGACTAGCACACAGAATGGGAAGGATTCAGGGCCAAACGACCTGGCCCCAATCCTTGAACTTTTACTCACTTTACTGTACCTGAAGAAAAAATTCATAAGAAATTATAACTTTAAGGGGCAGGGATAATTGAATGTATTCTTACTGTTTTATTCTTTCTCAATTTCTCTAATCCAAAGCCTGGCCCATAGGACACGCCCAACCACTATTTTATAAATGAATTCATTGAGAATTATGTATAGATCAGCAGAGAGATATAGTTAGACTATACAAAGAAGAGACAGTGGTCATTCCAGGTTCACCATGGCAGTTTATATGGACATAAGCATAGATCATGTTGTGTCCAGGGGCAGCTTCTATAACAATGGAAGACGTCATAACAATATGTTCATGATTTCATTTTACATATATTTAAATAGACTTCAAAGAAAATCCCAGGTAGAAATCATTGATCTGCAGTTGATAAATTTGAATATTAACTGTGGATTAGAAGATTATATTGTACCAAAGTGACATTTCCTAAACCAATATTTATGAATAAGTTATTCAAATGGATCAGATATCAAAATTCAATAACTGAGTCTTTTCATGCAAAGAGGCATCTCTTCAATTTGACCCATCCCATGGAAATGTCAAGGCCTGTGATGTGACAAGGGTCTTCGTGGTGACAGTGGCAGGGTGGGCTATGTACAGGCTTCTAACTGCCAGATTCCTCATTCAAACTCACTGGAAAATCTCAGCAAGGAAGGTGAGAGCTCCCATCTCAGACCACCGCGGGAGTCATTTGATTCGGTCCTATCAGGTCACAATAAGTTAGAATTCAATCAATGGCAGTGAGTTTGATTGCTTCGGTCTGCGTGATTCATAAATGTGGTGAAGAAAACAGATGATGCCCGGATATCAAAATTTATAGCATCTAGGGTCATAAATGTTTGAAGGTAGAGGAACAGCCATATAGCATAAAAGCAACAAAGTCTGCGTGGAAGAAGCACACCAGCCTCTGTGACCACAAGGTGTTGAAGAGATCAGAAATTAGGCATCAAAGAACTAAAAATCATGTCATTGTAAATGAGAGGAATATAGTTTGGGGACCTCAAGTCCATCTATATATAATGGACTTCTCCTTACATAGGGATTCCAGGGAGAAGACAAACCACTTGGGTGCAGTATAGCAATGATGAAGCAGACAACTTTCCTCTAGTTCTTCAGTGATTCCTCCTCACCACTATCATGATCCCAATTTTATCTTACAATTCCTGCTAGAATGGAGGATGTACACTGGTACAGATAGTAACTGGAAACATAGGGGATCCAGGACAGATGATCCTTTCAGGACCAGTGGTGAGAGTGGTGATACTGGGAGGGTGGAGGGAAGGTGGGACAGAAAGGGGAATCGATTGCAAGGATACTCATATAACCTCTTTCTGGGGGTATGGACAACGGGGAAGTGGGGGAAGGGAGACATCAGACAGTGCAAGATATGACAAAGTAATTATGAGGGCAACAGATTTACAAGTGTGCTTAACATACAATGGGAGTATGTATGGATTGTGATAAGAATTGTATGAGTAAAATGATTTAAAAATCAGAAGAATCATGAGTTTATGTTTTTCAACACAGCAAGAATTTTCCAATGGCCTATTCATATTTAGTTACAAATAGAACAGCTGGTTGGTGAGTTCACTGAGGCAACAGAGAGCTGTTTACAAGCACATTATTATATCCTTTTTCTAATAAATATCACCTCTTCAAGGGGAGGGGCCTGGTGTTCATTCTCAGTTACCATATGTCAGGCTCTATCCAGGTTTGACACTTTACATGAAACATTCCATGTGAATCTCTATAAGGGTTGGCATTAATCATGGTTAGGAAGGATTGTCTTTGGTATAGGAGAAAGAGGCAGAAGAACATTTGCAGAATGAACCGAATCTTCTCTCTGTCTTCTGAATTGTGCCTTTGAATTTAAATTTCATTTTGTGAAAAAAAATTAAATAATTTCAGTAATCCTTAGATCTTACCAGTTTACTCATTGTAAAACTGTTGCTGAAATTTTATTTCCCCTGTATGGATTTAACAAGAAATCACTAATGACCTGGAATAACTCTTTCATGAGTTTCAACTCATAATTCCTCTTCCATACAGGTCACAATGAACTATTTATAATTTCTATGAATAGCTTGACTTGTACATCCATGCCTCATCACTTGCATCTGTTTTTTTCCACTGACTTATCCTATCATTAAAAAAACAATAAATAGGGGCTGAGCCCTGGTGGCATAGTGGTGGGGTGCAGGACTGCAGCCCACTGGCTTGGTGGTTCAAAACCAGCAGCAGCTCTCCAGGAGCAAGACTCATGGATGCCCCCCCAGGCATCACAAAAATTAAAAATATATCTTAGCAATTAACCACATATAATCACAGTGGTTGTGATCAACACATGCTTCCTGTGATGGGAGAAGAGGTCCTTTGCTTATCACTGAGGGACCCAGCAAATAGAGGATCAAGCACCATCTTGGGGTCTCGTACTCCTGGTGCTAGAAGGTAAAGGATGGCCCCAGTTTATTGGGCCCAAACTAACTGATCCATGCCCTTGCCACCTCAGTGGGGTGGGACATAAGGTAGAATCGCAAAGAACCAAGAAACAGAGGTTGACAGAGCACATGACTACAGAGTCCTCTCTGTCTAGTGGACATAAACAAGTCTTCTGAAGTCAGACACCATGTCTAATCCACCAACTGGATCCATTAAAAAAAGGTCCGCAGGTTTGATTCCATAAATCTACAGCAACAAATATTTCTGTTATTATACAGACCCCCATGAGCCAGCGACTAACTTGATGATATCTAATACCAACTTCAATTATGGTTCCTCAATTAAATGATTAGTTTAATAAGTACAGAAACTGCTTATTGCTGCATTTTTTTTGCATTTGGGGTAGAAACTCTTTTATAGTAGACTATAATTGTTGAATCGATGAAGGGAAAAATAATAACTTGCTGTTTAGGGCTATCAACTATTCACTGCTGTATGACATTTTTCTATGACTTTGAAATAAGATTTCTTTGCTCAAAAAGACAGAAAATGATGCTGTTAAAATATGATGGGACTTCTAAAAGTTTCTAGAAAATGGAAATAAAAGAGTGTGGTATTTTTCTATAATCTTTTGAAGCTTCATGGAATTTATTTCTCTATCATTTTAAGTTAGTCTTTGAAATGTTTTATTCTTTTAATATAGCTTTTGTATTTATACAGCCTTTATTCTGTTAATCTACACAAAAACCAATTTTGCAGAGAAGGAAAATCAGTACAGAGAAGTTAAATTATATGCCTTAGCTAGCAAGAGGGATGGCATAAGTTAAACTCCAAGTCATGTAGTTTTTGTGTCTATGCACTTGACCATTACACTATGATGAAATTTCCCAGTAGCATGAATTCTTAAAAGGAGAATTGAATACCTTATTGGAGGAACATTAATGAGAGATGGAGATGTCAATCATATGTGAAAAAAACCAAACTCTTCGCCATCGAGTTGATGCTGACATGTAGTCACCCTGTAAGACAGAGTAGAACTGTCTCAGAATAGTTTCTGAGAGTCTGTTTACTGGAGCAGAAAGCCCCATCTTTACTAAAACACTTGTCTGTTTGTGTGCAATGTTGGGATAATTGTGGGAGAATGTCCCAGGAATCAAATTCCATCTACTATATCTAAAGTATAAAAATTAGTGAAACTCACAGAGTAATTTAATTTATACCCATATAGATAAATTTTTCATCTAATTAACCTCATCAGAAGGTCATTAATTTCTATATGGTTTTACAATTAAAATAGTCTATCTTATTAGGCAATTGTCATCTGAGAATGAACTAGTCTATATTTCTATTGAAGAAAATCTGTTTGAATCAAGGGACAAAAAGCTGAACAAATGAAAAATATTCACTTTCCCTGCTTTTAGCTTACTGCTATCAGGCCAATGCTAACTCACAGAGACCGCCCTGTGGGGCTCCAAGACTGCACCTGTTCACACAGTAGAAAGTACAGTCTTTCTCTCCTGGAGGTGCTGGTGGTTCCAAACTACAACCATGCAGATCCCAGTCCAATGCATCACTGCTCGCTCCCCAGTGATCCTGTGCGGCAGTAGCCGACTCCAGTCTCCATCAAAGGGCTAGAGAGTTTGCTGGGGCTGAGTGTGGTGAAGAGGAATATAATAATCCATTAGAACAAGAAGAAAACTCTCAGGATGGAGGGGGTCCGAGTGGGGAGGGGTTTCATAAGTAACTTAAACATTTTAAAACAAAATTGATGATCTAACATGTAAATCTCCATATAATTCACAATTAAAAAATGAATATGAAAAAGCTCCAAGTCTAACTATCTGTCATAATTATATTAAATTATCAGGTAAAGTAGGGAATTCACTTACAAATGAATCTTTATATGTGTCAAGAGTCTTTCTTCATTTGAGTTAGGACAAAAATATTTTTTAAAGACCCCTAATGCATGAAGTGAGTTGAATGCAGATCAAGTAAATAGTTAAAAAAAAATCATAGGGCAGTTTAATTTAATTCAATAGACTTAATTAAGCTCCACATTATTTATAAAGGCTTCCTGCTGGTTGGACCCTGCCCCCTAACACACAAACACACACACAGACCCCTTGGTATCACTTACCAAGTTACTTATCTAGATTAGCATTTTTAAATACTAATATAATAGTAATGTGGTCAGCTTAAAATGGATTTAATCTGGGAGCGCCTTCCTAATGAATAGAGAGAAAAATAGATGATATCAAAGGCCCTTCTATTTCATATGGTTGACACAATCCATTAGTGGTATCTGCAGTTCTGAAAGGAATAACAAAAACACCAGGTTCCTGCATTTCTGCATATGTATTTGCAAATATGTCACCAATTATTTCTAAGATGATAATGTGACCAGTCTACAGGGCTGCATAATGAGGACAAATATATTTTAATAATGAATGCAATTATCATATATATGTCAATTAGATGTAACTGACATATTTATGTGAATTCTGGGTATAGGAAGACTCAACTAAAAAGTTATTGACTCCATATGACATCCTCCATATCATGCCTCAACGAAAGCTAAGGACACTCATTAAAAGAAAACAGCCCTCATGGAAATACACTGGGAATTCAAATGTTCTCCCACACATGAAAAGTAGCTACTATATAACTTTAACTATAGGATGAGAGATGAGGGTACATTAATATTTTGAGGAAGGAAAGATAACACTTTTACTCATATGTGTGAATCTACATTGAAGCTGATACTATGATTCTGTTCTCGTTAGATTCAAATGCCCCTCCCCCACCCAAAGCCACCATTACTATTTTGGTTGGCTTCAAATGTGTGTTATCTGCCATTCTTGCACACACAAACACTTATACTTCTCTATGACGCAGCATCTAAAATCTAGCATTTTCAAATTGATGCCTCTCCCCACATTCAGAGAGTCATGATACCCTCTGTATTTAGTGCTACTGCTAAAGTTTCAGGTCGAGTCCCGAGTGTCTCTCACAGAATAGTTGTTAGCATCTCACAGAATAGTTGTTAGCAATAGAGGTCTTTCTGTTACCTCGCCTCAACAGTCTTTTCTTCACATTCTAGTGCAGTTTATCTTATCTTTTTGTCAATAGAAAATTTTGTCTTAGCAGATAGGCATTGGGCCTTCCTCAATGCAAGAGTACTTTGCTCTATTAAATTGGCATTCCATGATTTTCACCTTCCTGACAGATGTGTGCATAAGCAAAAGTGGAGAAAAAAGCTGATGGTGCCCCACTATCAAAAGATGTAGCATCTAGGGTCTTAAAGGCTTGAAAGTAAACAAGAGGCCAATTACCTCAGTAGCAACAAAGCCCACATGGAAGAAGCACACCAGCTTGTGTGACCATGAAGTGTCAAAGGGATGTTATCAGGCTTCAAAGAACTAAAAATCATAACATTGCATGTCCACCTTCCTGATAGGATTGCTGATGATAAATATGTGCATAAGCAAATGTGGTGAAGTAAGCTCATAGTGACTGGCTGTCAAAAGATATAACATCAAAAAGAAAAAGGTATAGCATCTGGGGTCTTAGAGGATTGAAAGTAAACAAGTGGTTATCTAGCTCAGAAGCAACAAAGTCCACGTGGAAGAAGCACACCACACTGTGTGACCATGAGGTGTTGAAGGGATCAGGTATCAGGCATCAAAGAACTAAAAATTATGTTATTATATATGAGAGGAGTACAGATTGGGGACCTAAAGCCATCAATAGGTGAAGTGACACCCCCTTACAGAGGGGTTGCAGGAAAGAGATGAGCTTGTCAAGGTACAATGTGGCAACAATGAAATTTGCAACTTTCTAGTTCTTAAATGCTTCCTCCCACCCACTGTCATGACCCCAGTGCTGCCTTACAAATCCAGCTAGACCAGGGAGTATACACTGGTAGAAGGCATAAATAAACATGGGGAATTCGGGACAGATGATTCCTTCAGGACCAGGGTTGAGAGTGGTAATACCAGGAGGGTGGGAGGAAAATGGAGTAGAAAAGGGGGAACCAATTGTAGGCATATACATATAACCTTCTCCCTGGAGTACAGACAACAGGGAGGTGAGTGAAGGGACATATCCCACAGTGTATGAGGTAACAAAATAATGATAATTTGTAAATTATTAAGGGTTTATGGGGGAAGGGGTGGGAAGGGATGGGACATATGGGGAGCTGATATGGGGGCCTAAGTGGAAGGAGAACGTTTTGAGAATGATGGCAACAAATCCACATACAATTGATGTGTGCATTGATCATGATATGAGTTGGATGACCTCCCCCAAATAAAATGATTTTTAAAAAAGAGAAATTGAAAAAGAGACAAATTTTTCCTTTTATTTTTTCTCAACACCATTTTAATGGGGATAATCCAGACATTATACCATTCCATAGTTTAATTATACCAAGCAGTACTGTACATTGGTTACCTAAAATAATTTCAAATCATTTTCTTCCTTCGTGAACTCCTTGATATAGGCTTCCCCTAACTTCCGACCTCCTCCACAATACTCCACCTAGAAACTCTTATTCCATTTATATTCACTTTAAATTCATCAATACTGGGTTTCATATACTGGAAAACACAGCAAATATTCAGGAAGGCTACCAACAATAACAAAATGCTACAGAGATAAACTCCAATATGCAAGAAAAATAAAACCAGAAAGTACTCAACACCAGATCTGGCCCACAGCATATCAGAGGAGGGATCAAATGACAAGATTTTAACCTTTCATGTCAGGGTGATTGTTGGAATCTAAGACAAGTGTCACTCCAGTACTCTTTGGTTGTTTATCTGTTTAAACCACAACCTGACTCCATTTTCAATAAAAATAAAACCAGTGATTTTGTTCTCCTTTTAAAATATTTTTGGTGATTTTAATTCTATCCAATCTTTTCCATCTCATGTTTTTCTGTATCTCTCTACTCTAAAATCAAGAAAAATCAATTATTTCACCTACCTTAATGATAAGCTCCAAATTCCTGTTATTGAGTCAATTTTGAATCATGATGACCTTTTAGGATAGAATAGAATGGCCCCTTTTGGTGTCCAGGACTGTAACTGTCACTGGGGATAGAAGGTCCTTTCTCTGAAGGTGAGAGAGACAAACCAACACCTCCCTGCAGTGGGGTGTAATTCCACTGTAATTCCAGGGAACCCTAGAGTACAGAACAGAATTGTCCCTGTGGGTTTCTGAGCCTTTAATCCTTATGGAAGTAGAAAGCCTCATCTTTCTTCTTCAAGAGACGATTAACCAAATCAAACCCATTGTTATTGAGTCAATGTGGCTGTCCCTGTGGGTTTCTCCCTCTGAGTTGCCAGTGGCTTCACACTGCCCACCATGTGTTTCACACTCCACCACCAGGACACCACCAAGAGGTGAAACAGTAATAATTTATCTGCACAAGTCATTAATCTACAGTAGCATGGGAAGGCCACAAAAAGTTCACAGAAAAATTGAATTAAAGGGGATTTAAAATTTTCCATGAACCTTTTGTAATCCCAAAATCTATTGGTTTGGGGGCTGATGAGTAATCACTCTTTTGATTGCTAAACTGTTGGAAGGTGTGGAAGTCCACTTTCAAGACACTAATTAAGCAATCTCAGATCCACAGCCACTAAGCTGGTTTTTGATTCACAGTGACCCTGGGGGACAGGGTAGAACTGCCATTGTGGTCTTCAGAGACTGCAACTCTCCAGGAAGTAGAAAGCCCAATCTTTTCCCAGGGAGCACTGGGTGGTTTCAGACTGCTGACCTTGCAGTCAGTCGTCCATGATGCCACTCCTTCAGAACAATCATGGCCTTAGAAACCCTGGGGACATGTGCTTGATACAAATGATGTACTGAATGTTGTAGTAGCTGTAAGAGCCCCCAATAAAATTTTTTAAAAAATTTAAAAAAAAAGAAAGTCAAAAAAAAAAAAAAAGAAACCCTGGGGAGCAGTTCCGCTTTTCCCTTTAGGATTCCTATGACACATTGGATACTAATCAAAAACAATGGACCTATATCCTAACCAACTAATGTCTACCAATTATACTTTCTAGGCATAGTTTCATCATGGAAATGAGATCTGGCTAATGCCAATAAGAAAAATACATGAAGAGTTGGCTGTGAATAAGAATAAGATATAATTGCTACCTGAGCAAGTCACAAAGAGATCGTGAGGAAGACGTGCTTATGGCCCATCTACTGCCTTCAAGTTAATTCCAATTCAGCACAATGGAAGTGAGTGCAGGCATTAGTGAGCTGTAATCTCTCTCTTGTTGTCTATCTATAGTTGTACACTGCCTTGGACACACAGGGACCAACCCCCTTGACTGCTAAACCAAAGGTGGGTGGTTCAAACCCACCTGCTGCTCTATGTGTAAAACACATGTGGCCGTGGGTTTTCTTTGAGATCTGCAGTCGTGGAAACCCCGTGAGGATGGTGTATTCTGCCCTGTATGGTCGCTGTGAATCAAAATCAACTTGGTTTCTGTGAGAAGGCACTTGTAAGTTCATCATATACTCTTAGGAGTTGTACTTCATGTGATTTGTTTTTAGCTTACTTTTGATTTTTCTCTAAGACTAGATTCCCTAGAAGTAAAACATCAGACAAGATCTGGAGCACATAGGATTTTTCAAAGGCGTAGTGTCAAGGGGGAAAATGGTGAGGGGATATGGAAGTGCAAAGAAGAAGTTCAGCTAGGAAATGTCTCAGCTGAAGTCCTACTTCCTTCAGTGCTATTCTCAGAAGAACACATAGACTTTTCACGAAGGGAAACTTCTGGTGCAGGTGAGCAGGTCTTCAGTATTCTCCTGTCAGTTAGTGCTTTGCTTTACACATAGGGGAAGAGGGCAACTGATTTCCCAGGCAAGGTAACTCCCATCTGACTAAGGGCAATTCACCAGAGAAGGTGCGCCTGGAGTCTTTCTTACCACCCTCAGAGCAGGGGAGAGGGGTGGGAACCAGGGACAGTAGCTCTGGAAATGTGATCTGGGAAGGGCACTGACAGAGTCCATTGCAGTCATCACATGCAAAGACTCTTTTATGACAAATTTAGCAATGCTCTGGAATGTCACAGAGTCTCTCCCTACCAAAAATAATAGTGATAATATTTAAACATATACTATTTATGATTTTCCCATAAACTATGTCTCAACTTTTTGAACTTTGAAATATTGTAAATGTCAGGCATTTTAAATTACCAACATGAGGAGATGACTCATGCAGTAGGATTTGAAGTAATGTATGGTGTTGTGGACTGAATGGGGGTCCTGAACTTATCCACAATATGGACCCGATGCTGCCTCTTTCCTCCACTCTCACAAATACACACTTCATATTTCAGTCCCTCTCTGACTCTTAAATGTAACCTCTTCACGGGCAATGCTTGCATTCCATCCAGATATTGATTCGTGGGTAAATACTCAATACATGATTATTGATTTTGCATGGTACAAATGTTAGGTCTTGGTCTACAATGCAAATGGTTCATGGTTTAAATCCACTTAAAGAAGCCTCAGAAGAAAGTGTTGACAATTGACTTCTGAAAGTTCACAGGCAACCAAAGTCCTATCAAGAACAATTTTCTAGTGATACCCTATGAGTTTAAATGAACTCAGAAGCAACTGAGTTCATTTTACATGTTGAAGTGTGAACCCACTAGCAGATGCATGAAATGTACCAATTGGTTACCCTCAAGATTACAGCTTGGAAAACTCTATGGAGCAATTCGACTCTGTTTTTCAGGGTTGTCATGTATATTTATTGATCTGTTAACAAAGTAAGTGTAACCTTAGTAAAAAAATTTTCTGCCTAAGAATTACAAAGGACTGGAATTCTGCTAGTTGAGTTATCTAGATAGAACAATATTAATGCATCTAGTCGGGAAAGACAAAACTCAATTGAAATAGCTCATTCCTAAATTCTGTGTAAATATACAGAAATCAAGGTAGTGGAGTAAGTACAAAAATGGGGGAGAGGGTTATGTTAGTTTAAAACTCGCACATTTGCACATTATTTTTCAATTTGTCAGATTCTTCTTTACAGATGGTATGCCAGGTGGCTTTAAAATCTCCCTGAAAATAACATCTTTTCCCTCCTTTTCTGCAGATGTTGATGTTTGTGCTCATGGCAGCCACCAGACAGAAAAGTCTTTTCTTCTTAAAATAAAAAAAAATACACACTTTATTTTTAGTTTATTTATACACTAACCTTCATTCTAAAATGATCTTAAATGGTTTATAATTACATCTATAAACAAACATCTTGTTCACTTAGTTATATTTTGAGTGTATATTGGCTCTAATTTTCAGAAGCTCAGAGCAGATTTGTTTAAATATGGATAGTAAGCTCTGATCTTAAACTATGCAGCAAAACGATGGTGGTGTTAGGTGCCCTCAGATGGACTTCAACTCGTAGCCACTCAATGGACAAGAAGATGAAACAGTGCCTGGTACTCTGTCATTCTCATCATTGTTGTTATGGCTGAGACTACTGTGACCATGGTGTCAATCCATCTCAGGGAAGGACTTCCTTTTTTTATGACCCTCTACTTCAAGGATCCTCAAACTTTTTAAACAGGGGGCTGGTATACTGTCCTTCAGTCTATGGGAGAGCTGGACCATAGTTAAAAAGCAAACAAACTATGAATCAATTCACTGTGGGCCCGGGATGAGTCAGCTCCTAAGCAGGACAGCAGCAGCGGCAGGCTGGATAAATGTCCTTGGTGGGCCACATGTGGCTCACGGGCCATAGTTTGAGGATTCCTGTGGGTCTACTTTATCAAGCAGAATATCCTGTTTCACAGACTCATCTTTCCTGATATAGCATGCCTTAAGTATAAGAGTCCAGAACTCTTCACCTTGAGTTGTAATCGATAGGTAAGTCTTAGGCACCAAGTGCTTCTTCTCTTCCAGTCACCATGGTCATGACTCTTCTTCTAGTACCAATGCCTTATTCATTCTCATGGAGTCCAGCTTCTCATTTTACTCACTCAGTGTACAGACTGCATAAATATTGAGAATGGTTGCAACTCTGACACATACCTTTCCTGATTTGAAAACAAACAGTTCGACCTTATTCTGTTCAAATAACTGCCTCGTGGTCTACACGCAGGTTTCTAGTGAGCAGCAGTAAATGTTCTGGAATCTCCATTATTGGCTATGTGATCCACAGTTTGTTATGATCCACACCTTTGGTTGCCTTTGTAGAGTCAATAAAACACAAATAAACATCTTTACTTTCAGCCAAGATTCCTCTACCATCAGCAATGAGAGACGTCATTCCAACTTATCTCCTGAATCTGGCTTCTGGCAGCTGCTGGTCAATGTACTGCTGTAATCATTTTTAGATAATGTTTATCAAAAATGTACTTGGCTGCAGTATCAGTGATATAGTTAAATATTTTTCTTTTCTTTGGACTCTCACACATATGGATCTCTTCTACTAGATGAATCACATATCTATATTCCAAATTCCTTGATATAGACTAGCAAGGGCTTTCAATACTCCATTAGTTGTTTTTAACACATTCCAATTGGTTTTCTGCCAATTCTTAGAACCTTACTTTTTGCTATTGCCTTCAGTACAGCTTGGACTTCTTCTTCTCATATTTTTGTTTTGTGATCATATGTTATCTCTTGGAATGATGCGATGTCTACCAATTCATTTGTCACAATGGCCTCTTGTATCCCTCTCAAATTTTTCTTAAAGCTTACTGCATATTTTAATATTTTGTCCATAGAATCCTTCAATATTACAACCCAATACCTGATTTTTTTTAGGGCATCACTGCTTGCCAATACCTGATTTTTGCCTTTATTTATTTTATTTATTTGCTTACCATATATTACCCTTGGGTACTCCAAATCCAAGTCTTTTTAGTTTTCATTTTAATATATTCTTAATCTGCCTTTTGAAACTTCTTGTTCAGCCCTTTTTTAATTCACTATTTCATCTATAAATGTGAAGTTCTCTATATTCAAGTTCACACTTCAGAGTCTCTATTGACATTAACTTTGGGCTATTTCTTTCAATAAAAGGACCTCGTGATTTCTTCATGCATGATGCTCTTGATGTCATTCCATAAGCCTGTAGTCATTAATATGAAATACTTGGCATTATTTTGTTAGATGATCAATATTCAGATGGGAAATACACAATTATATTTTGCGTTTAGTATTCTTGTTCTGTTTTTCTTTCAGTTCATCTTTCATATGCACAATTGATGGCCCATTCCACAGTTGATCCCTGGTCTTGCTTTGACTAATGATACTGTAGTTCTCTATAGCATCTTTCCATCAAGCCAGTCAATTTTATTCTTGTGTATTTCATACTGAGACCTCATGTTTGGTTTAAAAATAGGCTTGCTGAAAAAGGTATTTGCAATCATCAGTCTTATAAAATTTTATCATATGTTCACCAGTCCTGTCTTTATTCCTAGTATTTTCCAATCACTAAGTATTCCTCTTTTTGAAATCCTCATATTAAAGTTACCAATAATTATCCATGCATTTTAATTGCATGTTTGATCAATTTTAGGCATCAAAAGTTTTTAAACTCTTAAATTTCTTCATCACCCACTTTATTGGCTGGCACACAAATTTGAGTAGTAACTATGTTAGCTGTCTTCCTTATATGTGTTTAGATTTTTCCTAACCACAGGCAACATAGTGCTTCAAGATATATATTGAAATGTTCTTTTGGATGATGAATTTCCACCATTCCTTTTTTTAATTCCTGAGCTGTTAGCCACATCATTGTCCAATTTCAAATAGCTGTAATCAGATTATTTCAGATTGCTATTTCCTAGTAAATCAACCTTAATTCATTTCTGACAACTTCCAGTTGTTCTAGACTTATACTTCAAGCATTCCACAATGGAACTATTAATGCATATTTAGACGGCAATGCTTCAACAAGAAAGAGTTATACATGGACTTCTACAGATACATATTAACAATGGATTAGTGTGTTGGTGGGGTTGTGAAGAGAAACACAGTCAATGAGCTTGAAATATGTAAAAGATAAAATTTTATATCAGGAAGAAATTCTAGCGCAGTCTAACTTAAATCCATGGGTTCAGTACTCGCTGGAGTCCTCTTTAGACTCAAGGATCTTCAGGCCAATGATGACGGACAGGTGAAGTGAGAAGTGGAGATTGAAGACTGATGGCTGGAGAGTCATGTGGATCTAAGGTTGGTAGACACTTGGAAGCGTGGCATGGAACCAAACACTCTCCAGTTTCACAGCCCACATGGGGCCACCACTGAAGGTAAGAGAGAGTCCAAAAAGCAAGGAGGTTGAAGAGGGAGGGGAGGGAGAGAGAAAGAGAGAATTTCCTACTCTCTTTATTAAAAGGGCTACCCCCACCCAGAAGGCATCATTGCACTGTAACCTGCTTGATAAATTGTACTCTGTCCTAACACATTTGTCCAGGTACAACTTGACATAAAGTCTGCCTGTCACAATTAGTAATCAAAAAACCAAATTCAGTATAATTAGTCCCCTTTCTTTGCTTATTACATCTATTTTAATTCTAATACTAAGCTTTAGTTTATACAGAAAAGCTTAAACAATAGTTGCAATAAATATTTTCTGAAAAGTTAATAGGTACTGGGTTCTTTGATCATGGGGAATGGTGGCTCACTCTAGAGCAGCCAGACCTAACAGAGAGGTGTCCTGATGGCACAGTGAGTTACCTGCTGAGCTGCTAACCACGAGGTCAGCAAGTGGAACTCTCCAGTTACTCTGCTAGAAGAAGACAACACAAGGTTCCAGCATTGCCTGAATACCAACAGAGGTTTATCCACAAGTACATGTAATGCTGGACAAGCTCACTCCTCTATGCCAAATTACTTGTGAGGGACAGTGACCTAACCAAACAATAAGAAGAGATCTATAGATGTGCCCATTCCCAATAAATGTGATTCAAGAGCACCCAGGCACTATTACACAATATTATTAATATCACACACAAGTATAATTTTACAGAAGATAGTTTTAAAATGGTTGCTGCTGTGCAGTGACAGGGAATGGTGACAAAGTCAAGCCATAGTCAGATGAGGATGTTGAAGAACAGATATTATTGTTGAGAGACTAGAGAAAGATGCTTACCTGTGCTATGTTGACTTTGCAAAGACATCTGTCTGTGTAGATCAAAATATGGATAGGTTGATAGAATCATAGATAAAGAGGAAGTCATTCAAACAATCAAAGGGATACCACATGGTTTAAAATCAGCAGCAATGTTTGTCGGTTACATTCTTTCACCATATTAGCTCAGTGTGTGAACTAAGAAAATAATCTGAGCACCTGAACTATATACATGGGTCATTAGGATCTGAAGCCTCATTTACAACCCCCAAGATGAAGATGGGACAACTTTGTTTCCTCAAAATGAAGAGGATTTGAAACAGTTATTGAGAATCTTTAAAGATCAGAGCCTTTAGTATGGATTATGCTTCAACAGAAAAGGACAAATTCCACAAAACTGTACCAATAAACAATCTCATGAAAACCAGAAAAGGGGGGGGGGGCGACCAAAGGAATCCTGCTAAGGATGTCATTTCGATCCACAATCAACATCCATAAACACAACACTCAAAGAAACCAAACTTTATATTACACTGGAGAAACAAAAGAAAAGGACATTGATAAAAATGTTAAAAATAGGGCTGAGCCCCGGTGGTATAGTGGTTGCGTGCCGGACTGAAACCCACTGGCTTGGCAGTTCAAATCCAGCAGCAGCTCTCCAGGAGCAAGGCTGGGCCTCTCACTCCCACCAGACGGCAGTGATGCCCCCCCACCCAAAACAAACAAACAAAAATGTTAAAAATTAAGATACAGTAGAACCCTGGACCTTGGCACCAATCCATTTGTTCTAGGAGGGTCGAGATATGATGCAGTAGAAGAAATTAATGGGAAAACTGGTTAATTCACTCTCAACCATCGAGTTTTTACCTTAACCTTGCCTTTCTATACAACACATTACACAGAAACTTCAAAGTAAATAAGTCCAGCAATAAGTAATGTAATTGAAATAAGAAGCAAAACATTTAAATACATTTTTAACAACTACATTATAATCCATACCTTGAGATTGGCGAGGATCTGGATCTGTGGATGTGGATGTGGATGTGTATAGAGGTGTGGAAAGAATCATTGTTGGGGAGGGATATTCACTTCCATAAAGTCAACTGGTATCTGCTTTTCAGGAGTCTTTTCTCTTCTTCACCTTTTTTCACTAGGACCTGGCTGGCATTCTCTTTAAGAGAAATCTGTCTAATGTGGTTTGCTGTTGGCGTTTCCTTAGCTGCTTTCTAAATGAGTCTACTAAATTATCATCAACCATATAGTTAACAGGGTTAGCCAGTGTGGCAGTCGTGTACTTATGTTAATTTTATGATGAAATATAGGGGTGGAGTCTGGCCTGTTAATCTGGAGATAGCCATTGAGTAGCCGATGAGGCCTCTGTGTGGGCATGGCTTTCACCTGAGACTCCTAGGAAATCTCACGATATTTCCCTCGTGAAGTTGAGAAGCTATCTTCCACAGTTGTTGGGAGTTAGATTCAGAGATGATTAATCACAGGCAACACAGAGTGGCGGTGTCTGGGAGGCTGGAGTAGTCAGTGGAGAAACAACATGGCTTTGCCCTGATGGAGCCGGACCTCTGAGGCTGGAGCAGCCACATGGAGGCCTCTTCCAGCGATGAGTTGCTTCTGCCACCACGGGATGCTGTTGATGGACCCTGAGCCCTGGAAGCGAGGAGCCATAGGGAGACCTCTGTTGGTGCCGGGACTCTGCACCCACTGACCTGTGACTTTGTGAGTCAGAAGGAGACTTTATGGACCGATTTCAGGCATATGGATTAATATCTGACTTGTGACTTTGAACTGGACTGGGCTGGGATGTTTTCTCAATGTCCTGTTCCCCTTGAATATAAACCCATTC
>PVJH01029589.1:0-25828 GCA_004026705.1 Nesogale talazaci
GGCCTCTGAAGCCTGACTTGCAGCTGTGCTGCCATTCACTTGTTAATTTTGAAGATCACGATATGCTAATTGCCTAAGCTTGCTTGCCCTATAAAACTGGCTTACTTCTCCCAAATCAGAAAAAAAAAAAAGAACCCCACCCCACCCCATCCCAGAAAAGATGTAACTACTGAAACAACATATGTATGTATGTATGTATACATTTTGATGAGTGCTGTATGAGTCCCCAATAAAATGAACTAAATAAAAATTAAAATTAAAAAAAAAATTCGTGTAGAAGTCCTAACCTCTCTATTTGTGAATGTGACCTTGTTTGGAAATAAGTTTTTTTCTTATTTTGCCATATCTTTATGATGGCCTATCAGAGGGAAGTCCTAAATCTATTACATTCTGAGTGCACAAAATTAATCCACTAGCTGTCAACAGTACTATTCCCATTCATTAAACCCATGTGCAAGCTAGAAATGTACTCCAGAGTTACCGTGCTCGTCTTGAAGTAGTGCCAGGCCTTCGTTTCAAACTCACTCTGGCTTAGCTTCAGCCGCAAATTTTTGCCTCACAGGCAAGCACTTCATCAATTGTACTTAACACATTCTGAGTAATTTCATAATGGAGAAAACAAGTGATACCTCTAAAGAGTAAATTCATGGGAAGATCAAGGTGCATTCTTCTATAGAAAGGAAGTAAAATTTAGTATTACTGGCAGTTACCTGAATGTAGTAGAGAGGTTTACAGAAAGGTTAGACATAGTGAATATTATGATTTCATTTAAAAATTTCAAAACTATGAAAGAATACATTCTTTTTCAAAGTCATCTATAATATAGCCTCTGGCAACTATTCTTTTATATTACAAATATATTCTTTTATATTATATTCTTTCTTTTACAAACTCCTCACAATGTATAAGTCAAATGTGTACATCCCAATACATGTAAATTTTATATTTATAAAATTTGTTCATAGTATGTGGGTACATAAGTACACAAACTTGAAGAAAACAGTGGGCACCACAAATGGCTTCCATTTTGCTTCATTTGTCAGGAGAACCCGTCTCCCCACTAGCCCAAGACTGCTTGTCGCCGGCCAGAGGTTAGGCATGTTTCTCTGCTCCAGTCTTCTTTTTGCTAGACGGATATGAACCAGCCCTCCCAGGACACCCCACCTTTTTCCTGCGCTTGATAATTTATTGAAAAATCTATACAGAACTCAAAGACATTACTCTGACCTATGGAGTTTATGAGGGGATTGAATATATCAGCATCAGGATATAATCTTTTTTTCCCTCAACACACCTTCTCTGAGCCAGAAACCATGTCTCTCTGGTTCACAAGCACTATGCAACATGGTTATGGGCCTCTGTCATCGAGAGCCCTCGCAAGGTGTGCTACGTGGTCTCAGTGCTGATTCTCTGTCTGCTTCATGATTTTGGTGGTTCAGTTTCTAAACTTTGCACCCACTCGACCGGTGGCTCTTCTTGATGGTCCCAGGATATTCTTTCTGCTGCTGTGATAGCTCATGCTTATGTATCTAGTGGAATGGCAAAACTCATCAAGTCCTTCTCCGAGTGTTTCACATGCCCTTTTTGAATGGCTCCATCAAATTATTTACTGGGAGCTACAAAGACAAGAATATAAATGACATTCCAAGTAACTTCACATCATTAAAATTTTGAATTTTAGCATAAGCAACCACTTTCTTTTTCTTTTTCCTTACTAACAAGATCAGTTTGGTTTATAATAATGGAGCTAATTAATGTTTCTTATAACTCATTGCTTAACATTGTTTTATGTGGGGGATACTATTTATAGGTGATGTTATAGCGATTTTGTCCACAAGTTATAAATATCTGGAAATAATGCCCAGGAATGATTTCAAAGAAAGTTACGAAAGGATTCTGACTGTGAATTACAGTAGGTAAGTTCTTCCAGCTCATTCTTACATACCTCTGTAAAATCTTTCGTGAAATCTTCACTATCTTCAAGTTTAACCCCATTTACAAAGACTACCAATGCTCCTTCAATAATGAATCTATGCATCACTTTTGTATTTTAACAAATATGTTAAATTACATGTTTATGACAACTGAAGTTAGCACACTAATCTCTGTGGGATTCATTTATTCATTCATATTCCTGTCTTCTAGTCTTCATCAGTGACCATAAAACATTCATTTTTAGAAGAAAATAATAGGACCAAAACCTTCATATAATAAAAGTTACTTTGTAATTATTGCAGTGTTAATATAGTCAAATATTATCTTAGAAGTATTTTGAGCACCTATCACTCAGAATTTTATTTCCTCCTGTTAACCATTAAACTGGAACTTAGAAACCTCCCTTTTGGCACAGCAGCCTTGTGGATATTTTAATATTTAGAAATGTATTTGTCATCATTTACCAAGAAATTTTTAATACAAAACTGTGATCACTATTGTGCTTAGATTTTGATTCATGCTTGTTCTAATTATTTATGCTAATAAGTTTTTTCTATGCATTCTCAATAAATTATTGCCATGCTGAAGAAAACCCTCATCCCTGACAAAGTGTCAAGGAGGAATCAAGAATGATTCATAGGTTAGGGAACACGAAAGAGTAATGAGATTTCATTTATTAAGATAGCAAAAACTTGGAAAGCATTTTAAAGAAACACAAACAATAGTTTTGTTTGGGTATGTTTGCTTGAAGATGTCTATTACAGTTAAAGAAGTAAAATATGAGGTTGTCATTGTAATCAATCAAAGATCCTTGTATAAATTTCATTCTCCTCAGACAATTGCTGTCTCTAAGGAACTAATCAGTATGTGTATTGTGTGTCTACACAATACAGACTGGTAGCATCCCTATGTCACACAATAAAATTGCACATACTGTTTCTTCATCTGGAAACAGATCTCAAGGTATTTTATGCCACTAAGTCACTGGTGGGTTTGAAAGACTGCATTTTGTGCTGACAGTGAAACAGTGAGCCATGCTAGTTAAGACCCATGGCACTGAAGACAATTCTGACTGTGAGAGACCTGGGGACCAACATAGAAGTGTTCCGTGGGTTCTCTGAGATTGAGACTACATGGGAGCAAACTGCCTCAACTGCTTCTCAGAGTGTCTTGGACATTTAAACTTCCAACATGGTAGTGAATAGCTCAATACTTAACAGACTCTGTTAAGTATTTTTATCAGCTCAAAATAACATACTATGTGGACTAATTTCTTATATATTGAATTACTTTATGACTGAGTGCATTAATGGTTTATTCTTCTCCCTCCATAGTTTAATGATGTATGAATGTGAATTGTCAACTATATAGAAATCTTTGGTTTAGTGTTTAAAAAATATATAAAAACAGCTTTGATTCTAATTGGTTTGGGAGAAATAAATTATTTTTAAAAAGGTAATAAAGAAGTGGTGATATCACTTATGTGTAGTGAATATATGCAGTTTACTTCCTTATAGTAAAACCTCCTTTTTCAGTCATCTGGTTAACCACTCTTTTCATCATACAAGAATTGTTGTTTACTTTTGAAAATCATTTAGAAAGATCTTTTCAGTATATTATTTCTTTTTAAACATAACTAGATTAACATTTTCCCTTTGATTTTAAGAAAAGAGAAATTAAATACACCAGAAAAACTTTTTTGATGATGTAAGGTCCTAGTTAATATCACACTAATTGGTTCCTAGTCACTTTTATTTTGGGACAATGTATGCAAAAATGTCTTAGCCTAAATTTTCCCTCATGATACCTTTTGTATCTTTAGCCACCATTCTAGCATGTAATTCCTTAGCAACATTCTTGAGGCTATATTCCTTCTCTGTGTCTAGTTTAATGGACTCCATTCCAGGAAATAATATGCAAGAGTGGTAAACAATTACTTCACCTAGCAATGCTGCCCATTTATGATTAACTACAATATTACATTGATTATATTTAAATGTCTAATTTAATTTCAAATGACTCGCTTTACTATTTGTAATTTCTAATTTAATTGCACTACTTTATGTAGTAGAGATTTTAATTCCTTATAATTTAATTCATGTTGAACCAATTGATTAATCTACCTATAGAGATAATTACTGATATAGCTAATTTTTTTATATTCAGGTGATGTACTATACTTTTAATATTTTGTGGGGGGCCTCACTGCCCTCTGTTGGTGGGAGTAGGAGGACCAGCCTTTACTCCTGTGGTGCTGGAATTGAACCTCCATCCCAGTGGTCCACATTCCCGTGCACAACCACTACGCCACCGGGGCTCAGCCCTACTTTTAATATTTTAGGAATGATTTTCCTTCTGACTTATTTATACATTTTCACATAAGATACTTAGAAAACCTAAATTTTAAATTTATGCTCATATATAGCAACTTATAGCATCATGGGTCAAAGGAAAGTGTAAGTAAGACAATGACTAAAGGAAACTGCAGACTAATTCGAATTATGCAGTGGGTGTGGCAGGGATATTTAAAGTACTAGGAGAACTAATGCATCTGCCATGGAAGAAGTCCAGCCAAACAGTTTCTTAGATGAACCAGAGAGAGTCAATTCTAAGATAGGACATCATACTTGGTAAAATGGAAAGTCAGAAAAAAGAGGAATACCATCCAGCTGACCGATTGACACAGTGGCCACATCAATGGGCTCTGACATAACATTTGTGTTTTAACGTAGGAGTTTATGAAGTTAAGTTTCAAAGGCTTCAAATCTTAGTTTTCTAAATGAATGCCATCATACAAAAGAATAGAATTCAGGAAATAATTTTCCCAATATCATGGCAAAAGAAAATAATTTCCAATAAATTTCAGCATTATAATGTTGACATAGATGTATCAAGTGACTGGACATTTTTATGTTACTGAACTTGCATAAAGAAAGAAAACATACAATGTAACAAGGAATTGACACCTTCTTTATTACTGCCTTTTGAATTTTATGAAACTTTCAAATTTGAGGAAACTATCTTGATTCTACTATCAAGAGAATTTCCTTGCCTCCAAAGCAGAAAAAAAAACATACAAACAAACAACAACAAAAAAGCAAAGCAAAGCAAAACACAAACAAACGACAGCAAAACAAAAAAGCTCTAAGGCAAACTCACCCCTATGTGGCTATTTCTCATGCATAATGAGACAACAGGACACCCACACAATGTGGATTTCCAAGACTGTAAATCTTGTCCCAAATTAGAGGAAGGTCAAACTAGATGCTGACGGTAGATTAATAATATGTGTTGCTGTTGTTAGGTGCCTTTTGGTGCATTTCAACTCATAGGGACTTGATGTATGATGGAGCAGAACGCTGCCTAGGCCTGTCCATCCTCACAATTGTGCCTGTTTGAACCATGGTGCAGTCACTGTACTAAAGAATCTTGGGAAAGACGTCCTCTTTTTCGCTATTCCGCTACTTTGCCAGTGTGAGGTCTTTCTTGAGGTCCTGGTTTCTCCTGACAGCATGTTCCTAGTACTTGAGACAAAGTCTCACCACCCTCTCCTCAAAGGGTTATTTGGGTTCATATTTATTTTTTCTTTTGAAATCCTATAGTACTTTCAATATTCTTTCCCAGCACCATAGTGCAAATGCATGAATTCTTCTTTGTTCTTCTTTATTCGATGTTCACTTTTAACATGTGTGTGAGGCTATCGAAAATGTCATGGTTTGAGTCACATACACCTTTGTTCTCTATATAACATTCTTGCTTTCAATACTTAAGAGGTCTTGGGACACAGATTTTCTCTATACTGTGTTGCCATTGCACTCATGAACATTGAACTTCCAGAAGCATTGACTCTATATGGAAACAAAACAAAATTCTTGACAACTTCAATGTTGTTTCTGTTGATCATGATGTTACCTACTGGTTCAATTGTAAAGATTTTGGTTTTCTTTAACTTGACGTGCAATCCATGAGGAAGGCTGCAATCCTTGTTCCCTCTACATCAGCAGGTGCCTTCAGGTCCTCTCACTTTCTCAAGCAAGTTCATATCATTTGCACATTGCAGGACTTAAATATGCCTTCTCCCAATTCTGATGCTTCGTTTTTCTTCATAAAGCCCTTTCTCTAATTATTTTGATTGAATAAATATGGTGAGCGGGTGAAACTCATCAAGGCTTCCGTCATGAAGGTCCAATGTCTTAAACCTGTTTTCAGAATATTCATGAAATTCAACTGGGATAATCTCAAGGCTGTATTTGGGTTCTTGTGGACTTGTTTTAATATCTTCACTTCAATTGGACCTTCCAAACAAGCAATGATGACCTATTCCACAGTAAGCACCTGGTTTAGATTTAACCATCAATATTGAGTTTCTCCATCATGTCTCCTCACATTTTAATCAATTTCATTTTTGTGTGTACCATATGAAGAAGTTCATGGGTTGAAAATTATATTTGTGATGAAGAAATACTTCATTTCCCCAAATTTTATCATTTATATCTTTGTTTCTCTCACCATCAATATATCCAAAGTATTGTTTCTTCCTTTTCATTTACTATTTTTGTAATCCAAATAACACTAATAATCATCGATACATTTTATTGTATATTTTATTAATCTCAGACTGTAGATATTGGCAACATTCCTCACCTTTCTCATGATTAGCTTTGTGGTTTGTGCATAAATTTGAATGGCTGTATTTATCAAATTTCCTTGAGAGTAGATAGATTCAGATATATATAATCCTAAAACGGACAGCATGTGCTTCATGATATATCGTCAAATGTCCCTTTTGAAAATCAGTGCAATATCATTCCCCTTGATTCCTTCATTCAAAAAGATCAATTTGGATCCATTTCATCTCATTGCATTTTTTCTCAGTTCTTACATGAAACGTTTCATGTTTAAATTATTAATTGATATTTGCAGGTGTTTCTTCTCAACATGAGTGGAGCCCCATTAGCAAATGTAGGACTTAAAGGTGTTTTCCCCACAGACTTTACTCCAGGCACATACCAAGGTCCACTTTCTGAGGGTGTACCACCCCCAAAGTTGGATTTTCCTTAGGATGCACGTTTCCTTCTAGGCAAGAAACCAGCAACAGTCTCTGTGTTAGTGCACACTGCGACATCGCCTGGGAAGGCTCTCTTTAGTCACAATGACTTTTTCCATTAAAATAGTTTAAAATCTATATGGGGGGGTGTCCCTCATACATTGAGAAGGAAGCTCTTTCTCAATCATATTTCATTGCCCTCTGTCTTTCAGTCCTTAAGGGCTAATCTTCTGGTACTATCTCTGACAATGTTTTAGACTTTTTTCCCCCATGGAGTTTTCAGTATCTAACTATGTTTCAATTATATCTATAAGGTTTTGAAGACTGATTTCTCAGGCACGGACAGCATTTTTCTTCTTCTTAGTCTGTTATTAGTCTGAAAACTCTGCTGAAAGCTGTTCACTTTGCATGACCCTGCTGGTCTATGAAGTATGGTGACAGAGCTTCCAGCAGTGCAGAGACTTTGCCATGCATCAAACTGGCAGAAAAGACAAGTGGTGAATTGCAGCATTGGAAATCACAGGGAGCAGTTCTACTCTGTCCTAAAGAGTTGCAGGGTATTTTGCTCTTTGTTTCACTGGATTACCTCAATGTCAATCACATTTTTCAGCCCTTCCATTTATATAATTAAGGTAAGTTATTATTGCTAATTGTTGTTGAATTTATTCATGTCAAACATATGTGCATAGCAAAACAAAATGCTGACCAGAACTGGCATGTTCATATCGAAGGCCATGTTGTTGTTATTCTTCTGTTCTTTTTTACAGACCATTTTATTGAGGGCTTGGACAACTCTTATCACAATCCATGCATACATCCATTGTGTCAAGCCCATTTGTAGGTTTGTTGTCATCACCATTCTCAAACCATATTATTTCTACTTCAGCCCTTCACCTTTCTATTTGACCTCCTCATTTTCTCCTTCCCTCTCCCCCTTCCTCCCTCATGAACCCTTTATAATTTACAAATGACTGTTTTTGTTGTTAGATGCCTTTGAGTCTGCTCTGAGTCTGGGTGAGCCTATGTTCAACAGAATGAAACACTTCCTGGTTCTGTGCAATCTGCTAAGTAGGCAGGCTTATTCACTGTTGTAAATCTCTGAAAGAAATTTACAGGTTTTCATTTTCAAATTGTTTTTGCATATTAAACTGATCCATCATGACTGATTTCTTTGTGTATTTTCTTTCCCACAAAAGTGTCCAATATTTCTGATCTTTCTTTCTCAGAGATGTTTACAAGCACACATTCACCAGATAATAGGTTTTTAAAAATTTTCCATATTTGACAAACAACTGCAAAAGAGGTTATGCGCAAGTAAGTTTATGGTAGCTTACAACCATGCATTAGGATCAATAAGCTGATTATAATATATAGACTGGCATACTAAATGGTGAGATAATGGAATTTAATAATCCTATGTCTTTAAATTTTTACAATATTTCTTATTGATGAATTATTGCTTTAATTTAATTTCTAGATCAAGGTACAGGATAGGGTAGGCCCTTTTGTCTCCTGAGAGAGAAAAGATTTTGGTCACAGGTCAAAGAATGAAATCAGTGCAGTGACAATTACATAATAAGTCCATTTTAATTATGCATTTATGACCCAGGCACTTGTAACATGGGCAAGCATATGAACTCATTAAAAATCTTCTTGAAAATTAAATTAAAAGATAATGAAATTTTCTGCAAATGCCTTCAAGCCCCTCATATAGCAACATTAGGGGCTAGGTCCATATATTGTTTCTGTTATTGTGGGCTCATCTTTTTCATGTTGAACAGAGACTAAAATGTTCATTTCATATATGAAAAAGTGGTGCTATATTCTATATAGAATATATTATATATTCTAAGTTTCTATTTTTTCTTCAAAGGAAGTGGATGCTTCACTGCATCTCAAAATAGTGAAATAATGTTATGTTTGAACAAAGGCAAATCGTTTATTTCTGAACTCTGAAGAAAGTTCACAGGAGCCTTGAGTTTAATGGTTTCTAAGAACATTAACTGAGATCTTTGTATTCCATCTTCCATCTCAGAATTCCAGCAGGGCCAGGGAATTATTTAACATGGCCCTTCTTTAATTATTTACAATGAGCCCTCTGAGAAGCAGGAGGAAAGAACTCATTACCAGCAAGGTTCAGGGATGGAACTAGTCCTCTGGACTTGAGATTCCTGTTCAATGAAACTCTGCGATCCAGATGACATCTACGGGACAGAGTGATGGGTTTCCAGATACAAGGAGTGAGCCAAAGTGTCAGTGGCTCTGTGCAGGGGACTGGCTTGTGGAGTGGGGTACCTCCAGACACTTAATTGAGGTTGTTGGACTTGCTGACACACAGAAGGGAGCTGAATGTCTTTGGGCTGAGGATGACTGGAGTGGGTGGCTCTGGGTACTTAACTCAGAAAACTGGGTCTGTCTTCCCACAGAACTGGAGCTGAATGCCTTTGAGTTCAGGCTCACAGCAGAGCGGCATGCCCCTTTGTGCATTTATAAGCAGACTGAAGCTTTGCAACATGTCCTGGTAAATAACTACCTTGAGAAGTATCATTGATATCACAACTTGTCAACTTCCTTATAAACATTTTGATCATGAATTTGTCTGTAAATTTCTGTTTAGATGTTACAGTGAATATTAGAGTCCAAAGAAGTAGGATAAAAATTTTAAATCAGACAACTCTGTTCCACTTCTCTCTAATTAATACCCTGGAAGATAATGCTTTCTGGAACTGAGAAGTTAAATGTCTTCAGAGGCTCTGCACCACTTGAAATTAAGTGTTAGATCTTATTTTCTAATATTCCTATTTAGAGAACATGCCAAAGCAATTATTTGCTACTAAGACAGTCTTCTGAGCTTATTCTGCAAGCTAAATGTGTGATTAGTTATCCTCAGTCTTTTCTTGTCTTTCTCTAATGTATTGGTTACATTCATCAAAGGCATCTGATTCCATAACTTTTAATATTACAAATTCCTATGAGACTCTTTACCATGTAACATAACTACATACTACCATGTAACATTCACTACTAGCACCATACCTAAACACAACACGAGTGACACTTTAATAGCACTACAACCACATTCCTGTAATTATCAGTCCTCTACCTGATACCAGTGGTGGAGTCCTCACTGCTTCCTGCCTCATTCTCTTGGCATAGTGACTTTATCCATCTCCAAAGGGAGTCAGTCAGTGATGGCATTAAATCATTTAGCAACCAGCTTGCTGCTTTAATAACCATTTTAAGTATAAAAAACAATGTCCCAAAAAGTAGCTTGTTGTTTCATACTGCTAATTATAAAATAAAAATAAAAGATCTGGCTTATAAGAACTTTAAAATATTAATGAAAAATGCTAACACCAGAAAAATACTAACAATCACACTTCGATTTTTGATATTTCCATATCACTTCCGGATTTGCATCCTTACTTATTTTTTGTTTTCATCATTGGGTGTGTGATTTTTCCTTAACTGTCTTTTCACTCTAGGCATGGGAACATATTTCTTTAGAGGGAGGACAATTAGACAATAGTCATTGTGTTTCATATATTAGAAAAAAAACTGGCTTCTCCTCTCTGAATATGTTCATTCTTGAAAACCCCATCTTTCTCTGCTGAACTTCCAGATATTGCTCTGACAATATTTTAGTTCTTTCAAAACTTTCAGGAATTGCATAATTTACTCATCATATCCAATGAGTGCTTGAGACATAACACAAAGCTGGAACAAACCACAATGTGTTATTCTGAACTGAAATGTTTTCTCATTATGCTGTATGTTTGCTTACTGAACTAGCAAACACAAGGGAGGAAATGTAGCAATTCACCAAAAAGTATAAAGGTATTGTGAAAAAAAATAAATGAATATTATCAGCATAGTTCTATCTAATTTTTATACCTATATCTAATTTTTATACCTAAGTACTACATACTTAGAATTTGTTGTTGTACAGATGAATATGAAAAAGAATAAGCAATGTAAATTAATGATTTCCACATTGAGAAGCTTCCAAAATCACCCACCTTAAAGATAACTCTTATTACTAGTGTCATCTTTAAAGCTACTTCTATATTAACTGAACATTAAAATTTGGTTCTACCAAAGAGGAACAAACTGGCTGAATCTCACCAGTGAACTTAATGGAACAATCCAAACCCTACAGATATGATTCAAATTCAAGCTAAAGTGGCATGGCTGAATCTTGCATTGGCCCATTAACTGGGTGTGTATTGTTCTTACAGAAAATCCATGACCTTGGAAAAGGATGTCATTTTTCAATTAATGATGAATCTCAACTTTCCTAATTCCCACAACCCTTTATATAATTCCTCATGTTGTGGATACCTCCAACCTTAAAATTACTTTGTTGCTACTTCATAGCGGTAATTTTTCTAGTGTTATGAATTGTAATGTAAATATCTGATATGCAGGATATATTTTCATTGTTACAAATTGAACATAATTAAAGCACAGTGATTAATCACAAAATCAATATATAATTATATATTATGAAATATTTATTTATAATTACAAATTAATGAAATTTTGCCATAAAGCATGCTGGAGTTTGAGTCTTAGTGTAACAGCAGTAAACAACATTACTACATATTGCGACAGTGTGCACAAAAAGGCCAATGTGAGTGCAAAGGTTTAGATGGGGATGTGTCTCAGGTGACTCCTGTGAAAGGCTCGCTGGATCCTGAAAGTGGTCGTGATCCACAGGTTAAGAACCACTGAGTTAGAGGAACTCTACAAATACAAACAAGGGGACATTATGCATCATTAAAACACAATGAGGAAATCATGAAACATCTCATGACAAGGATGAACATGGAGAACATCATGTTAAGTGAAATTGGTCAGTCACAAAGGATAAATATTATAGGAGACCACTGATAGAAGGGGAAATATTTTTTTGGGGGGGCATCACTGCTTCTGGTCATCGTGGACTTTATCCATTGATGTTCCTGAGAGCCACCGCTGGATTTCAACTGCCAAGCGCGCGGGCTGCAGTCCCGCACTCAACCACTTACACCACTGGGGCTCAGCCCACGGAAATATTTTTAAAATAAGATAAAGCTATTCATACAAAAGGTAACAAACTTTGGAGACCGCCAACAGAGACAAGGAAAGAAAAAGAAAGCAATGGCAATGCATTGGTGTTATCTTGTGTGTGGAAGATAATAATTAACAGGAAACAGAAAAGAAATCCAGGATACGGTAAAGACTAAACCATTGGGGAGCTTAAATTAGTCATCTAAACTTTAAATACAAAGTTTTTTGATCCAAAATGTAAACTGTCATCAAATGTATAGTAGATATTTTTAAGTCTAATGAGTCAGGATAACACAATTACCACAGATAATATCTGTCATTAATGTGATTGCTTTATTAAACTTTATATTATTGTTTGCTTGTGCTCTAAAATGAAATTCTTACTTCTCATCTAAGGTCCAATCTTTATGGTTTGGTGCTTCATGTTTCTCTCTTAGCATGATTCCAATAAAGCAATGCAGAGTACATGCCGCATAAAAAGCCAGTTTCTAAATAATAAGGAAATAGCACCTCCCTCATGTTTGGGAATCTGATGCAGCATCCCTATCTCCCCAAATATTACTCATCGATAGATTACTGTGGGATATTGAAAAGTCAAGAAATTTGTTTTCCACATGGAATCTTGAAAAGGAAGCTACTACCTCACTTTTTGTTTTACAATTGAAGATTTTGTTTTCTTTTTACTCTTTGTGTACAGATAAAAATATACTATACAAGTGGGGAAACTGCAACTATGTAAACAAAAATGTTAAACATAATGTAAAATAGCCCAACAATCCACAAGACTACCTTCATAGCACTTCAATTTTAGATGAAAAGAAGTTTGAGCAGATAAGAAAAGTACTTCAAACTAAAGGTAGAAGAATAGGTGCAATTGGTTTCTTCAAATTTCAGTCTCTCTTCTGATTGTATTCACATGCCTATAGCTCTACTATGTGATTAAGAGGAAGTTGATCTTATTCCCACATCCAGCGACTTCTGCTTGGCCAAAACTAATTTCCGTCATCTTGATTCATGCACTCCCTTAAATTGAGCAAAATCCAGATTTTAAAATAGAAAATGAAGCTTGTTACTTACATTATTCTTGACCAGTACCATAATTCAATTGCATCAGTTATTTATTTTGTCTTATTCAATGTCTGTCTTATTTAAATTATGCAATTGACAACACCACCGTTTTAGTCCTCCACACCTTAATCCTGGCAGTAATCTACTTTCTTTTCAACACTTTAAAAAGGTCTTGAACTGCAGATTTTCTCAAGGCAAGATGTCATTTGATGTCTTGATTACTGCTTTCATGAATTTTGATTGTGGATCCAAGTAGGATAAAAATTCCTGACAACGTTAATCTTTTCTGTGTTTACTATAATGTTACCTTCTGGTCTAATTGTGAGGACTTTTATTTTCTTTATTTTAAGTTGGAATCCATACCGAACACCTCGGTCCTTGATCTTTACCAGCAAGTACATCAAATCCTCTTTAAGCAACTTTAAGCAACTAAGACTGTTTGCTGATCTGCAAATCACAGGTTGTTTATGTCTTTCTCCAATCCTCGTGCCTCGTGTTCATATAATCCAGTTTCTCTGGTGATTTTCTCAGCACACACATTGAATAAGGAAAGGGAGAAGATTCATCCCTGACACACACTGTTCCTTACATTGAACCATACAGCATGCTGGTGTTCTGAGCACACAACTTCCTCTTTCACATGAGCACAATGTACTGTTCTGGTGTTCTCATTCTTCTGAAGGTTATCTTTCATATGTTATGGTCCACATAGTTGAAGACCTTGTTAGTCAACAAAATATATGTCACCATCCTTCTAATAATCTCTCCATTCAGTCATGATCCATCTTGATATAAGCAATGACATCGTTGTTTCCATGTCCTCTTCTCAACATAGCCTGAACTTTGGACAGATACCTGCCAATGTAATACTGCAATCACTGTTGGAGGTTCTTCTGCAAAATTCTACTGGATTGTTACGATAATGATATTTTTCTATAATTGGGGCATTCTGTTGGGCCATCTATCTTTAAAATGGATCCTTTTCAATCAATTATCACTTTAATGATTCTGCTATCAGTAGGCTTCCAATAGCTTCTGCAATTAAGAAGCAATACAGCAGTCCACTGAGGAACCAGAAGCAAGATTCACCTCCAGCCAAGGGCCTCTCCTAGGTCTTCATCACATAAAAGGGCTATGAAATTGATAGGTTGAACTCTGGCCCTGCCCTTACCCAAGAGTGTCTACTTGACAAAAATTACTATTGTGACACACAGCTTCAGTATCACATCAACGCTTGCCACCAAGAAGGACAAACATGTGGTGAAAAACCAAAGGTGAGAAATGTGCAATAATTTGATGTTAGAAAGACAACAGGGAAGGGTACACTCAGTATATCTCAAGGTAAAGTAACCGAAGAAAAGAAAACATCCTGGTAACAAAAGGAATTGGTAGACCAACAACAATTTCACTTAGCAACATGTGATTAAGCATCAGTGTTATTGAAGGAAGACATTCAAGCTGCAGTGAAGACAATAGTCAAGCATCAAGGCTCCAGGTGTTGACAGAATCGAAGTCTTTCAACAAACTGATGAAGCACATTAAGCACTCACTTGTCTGTGCAAAGAAACTTGGAAAACAAACAAATTTCTAGACAACAAGCTAGAAGACAACCGTTTCTGCGATCATTTCTAAGAAAAGTGATTCAACATAGCACAGAAGCTATTTACCAATGAAAATTTGACAGGGTGCATAAATCACTGACCAATAGCACTGATATCACAGGGAAGTAAATTTTTGTTTAAGATAAAAAAAATCAAGTAGTACATCACCACATAGCTGCTGGAAATAAAACCTCAATGCATGAGAGAACATGGCACTCAGAATATAATTAGTTCAGTCAGATTGATTTTGACTGAAAGCCCAGGAAACCAGAGTGATGCTTATTTGTGTCTCATTGACTATGCAAAGATACTTGTGCTAGAATGATGAGTCTTAATATGGCTCTTCAGTACATGTCTCTATAATTCCCACCAAATGATAGAGCGCAACTATGCAGAGAGCATTGTCAATACAAACAGTGGGGATAGGTCAGCTTTAGTTGTAATTCCCCTGGTTATTAGAATGAATTGTCTTAGCAGTAAGAGAGAAATCCCCAGATTATTGGAAGTGAAACAAATATAAGACTTTGTCTCAGGAGGCACAAACCAAGATACCAGAGACCCAGGCAAGGAAGACTCTGAGGCAATGAGGCAGAACACTGGGCTGGCTTCCTAGCCAATGGAGGCAGCGACTGAAAGATGAAGATTGGAAAGAGACTTGGCAGTTGACTGAAGAAAGACACTGCTGCGGAATAGTGACCACCGATGATGTGCCTGTTCATTGTACTGTGGTTATGTGTCTTCATGTTACTGAAAGCTATGCCATTTGTATTTCAAATGCCAGCAAGGTGACCCAAAGTGAACAAGTGCAGCAGATTTTCCAGACTAAGAAGCGATGACAAAGAAGAAGTCAGCTGCCCACTTTGGAGGAAGTAGCTGCTGAAACTATTGTACAATGCTCTGAACTGTGGTGCTGGAGGAGAACCCACAGAGTTTTACGGATGGCTACCCTGAGAATGTGAACTGTATCCACATGTGTCAGTCATGTGCTTATGTTAATTTTTTGATTGAAATGTAGGGGTGGAGTCTAGCCTGTTAATCTGGAGATAGACATTGAGTAGCCAATGCGGCCTCTATGTGGTCATAGCTTTCTCCTGAGGCTTCTGGGAAATTCCACGATATTTCCCTGGTGAAGATGAGAACCTATCTTCCCCAGTTGTTGGGAATTAGTCTCAGAGACGATAAATCACAGATAAGACAAGGTGGTAACATCCGAGAAGCTGAAGGAGCTGAAGCAGAAGTCACATGGCTTTGCCCTGATGGAGCCAGACCTCTGAAGCTGGAGAGGCCATGTGGGGACCCCTGCCAGTGATGAGTTGCTTCTCCCACTACTGGATGCTGTTGATGGACCCTGAGCCCTGGAAGCGAGGAGTTATGGGGAGACCCCTGCCAATGCCAGGATTTTGCACCCACTCACCTCTGACTTCATGAGTCGGAAGAAGACTTTATAGACTGTTTTCGGGCATATGGGTTAATATCAAACTTATGACTTTTAAGTGGACTGGGCTGAGATGTTTTCTCAATGTCCTGTTCCTCTCATATATAAACACTTCTCTTATATCTATATGTGTGTCTATAAAATTTGTTCCTCTAGCCTTCCCAGACTAATACACAATATGTACCAATTTTAAACAATTTTTCTCACATCTCGCAGCGTTTTAAAAAAAGTCCTGACTTTTGGAAAAAATGCACGACACACTAGGGAATGGCAGGAGAACAGGAAGTGAATATACCCTCTCTACCCCTGGTCAATGGTGTCCTGCTTACCCAATGTTAAAACCTGGTCACTTTACTCCTAGAGGCCTGCTTGGTGAGGCTTCATCGTATTTACTTGGGACATGTTGTCACCAGTCTGGGCTAAGGTCATCATGTTCATTAAGTAATGTAGAAGTGCAGTGAAAAAGAGGAAAATCCTCAAGGAGATAGATTGAAATAGTAACTGCAACAGTGGATTCATATCTTGTAAAGTGGGGCAGGGCCCGACGGAGTTTCCTTCCACTGTGAGTGAGGTAGGTATGGGTGGAAACGGAGGCCCTGGCACCTGACAACAACCACAGCAATCACTATGGCTTTAGATGCTTGATGATCCTGACTGGTGGTCACTGTTACCTCCTCTGATTTCGCTGCTATTGTAAAGTCCCCAGGCCCTAGTTAGGATGCTCCTAGAGAGGCTGTGCTGCAAAGCGAAGCACCTCCCAGCCCGGGGGCCTCCTCCAGTCTGTCTTGCCTTTGAGTCCATTGTTGCAGTCACTGTGTCAATCCATCTTGTTGAGGCTCTTCCGGTTTGGGTTCCTGGTTCTGCTTTGTTTTCCTTGAAAGTTTACTTTATCAGGTGTGAAGGTCTTCTGCAGGTACTGGTCTCTCCTAACAACTTGGGTGAAGTAAGAGGCAAATTCTCACCATCTTTGCCACTAAGGGACAGTCTGTCAATACAGATGTATAAGGAAAGAGGAAATTTGATTTCCATGCCAGTTTTACAGCTGAAGTCAAAAGTGTGAGATACCTAGGGAAAATGGAACTCTGTAAAAGATAGAACCACCAGGTGATGAGAAGTGAAACTTTTCATTTGGGGATATTTTCTTTGGTTATTCTTACCTGTAATTTCCAAGAGAATAAATAAGATATAAAATTCCTTTTGAGTGGAGAAAACATGCTTATGACTAAGGTTTACTGAATATACCCTACCAGCGGCTGGAAGACATATGCATGTGAATGGGATAGTTCAAATAAAATTGAATGTAAATGTTTTCAAAAGGATATTGTTTAGAATTATTTGTTTAGCTGTCTGTATTGGGAGTATATTGACTTATCCTATCTGATGTTAGACATCAGACAATGTTTGTAGACAATGTTTGATAGAAATTAATCAATATTGGAAATGACAATTAGGGAAATTTTGCAACTCATCATTTCAGCATATATGGGTTGGATTTTGATTTAAAAAAAGGCAGCTAGATACTGCTTAGAACAAACAGAACTTTTTTAAATCACTGTAAAACGAATGGACTCAGAATGACCAAAGCCTCAGGTATCTGGACGTTTGCATTTGTAAAAACAAACAAACAAACATGCAAAATCAGTCACCACTGTTGAGAGAATATATTTAAGGAAAACAATTTCCCTTTGGATGCACCGAGGCTGGAAAAGTCGGTGCTCATCAGAAAGGATATATTAGATTGTGTAAGATATGGCAAGATTAATAGTAATATATAATATAATAATGAGGGTTCCTGCTGGCTAGAGGTGGGAGGGAGAAGATATATAGGAGCTGATATCGAAGAGTGTGAGAAGAAAGAAAATGTTTTGAAACTGATGATGACAGCAATTTTACAATTTCACTTGATATAATTTAATTTGGGATTTGTATAATAGCTGTAAGAAATTGCAATAAAATGATTAATAGAAAAAGAAAAGAAAACCCTTCTTTTAGAATTGAAAGTTAAAGGGAGCTTTTGGCCTCAGAATACTGATGAGATGACCACCCGCAATCCCTTTTATAGTAGAAGTGGGGGAAGTGCAGCAATGAAGAAACAGGCCCAATTTGGATGTGTTCCAGTGGCACCTGTTGATGAAAGAGAAGATCTGTCAAGTCTAAAGTCTAACATATTATACACATAATGGCTTGTGGACATGACCTTGCCCTTAGGGGCTCAGGTTTATGAGAATGTGTGAAGGGACAAGGTGATCTGAATTGTCTAGAAGTATGTGGGAACTCCTGAGTTTGCAGTTCACACCCATTTGACCTAGTTTGATATGCTGATGAGAGCTAAATTGACTAGAAAGTAAGCAAATGAAGAAAAGGTGGCTTGCTACTTTGAACTGCTATCAACTGCAATGGCTGAAATGCAATGGCTTCTCTGGCCTGGTCTGCCTCCTCAGAGTATTTGGTTGATAGAATGGGCAGGATGGAAATGGAATATACAATATGGGAAAAGATAAGCGTACAATAAGGCTGGTGTACAAGCTTTCATGCGTATGTGTAGTGTTAAAATAAATGAAACCAGGGGGGATCCCCACATCCCATCCCTGATGGGTTTGGTAAAGAAAGGGGATATATTTATATTTTTATATAATTCAAATTTTATTGTCATCAAGGTTAATGGTAATTATAAAATAGTATTTAGAGAAGATGCAACTGAAAGAAGAGGGGATATTAGTGTTTTGTGGACAGGAGATATTGGCTAGATGAGCCAGAGGGTGGTCTGTAGTGAAGTAAAAATTGATGTGGTTCTTCTACTCATTTCTTTGTAAAACCCACCAAAACATTGAAAACCATGACAAATAGGGTATATATCACAGTAGTAGAAAGGATTGGTCAGTTTTAGTTGCCACTCCCCTGTGTATAAGGAAAAGCTGTCTCACCAGTGAGAGTGTGGTGGTTATATAATTTCATGTCAACATGGACATATGTAAAAATGTACAGGTGGTATTCAACCTGTCCTTTAGGTCATAGCTTGATGGTGCCTCCTAGTAGACATGGCCTCTTCTCATAAGAAGGCCACTGGAAACCACCTGACACTCTCTGTCCCTTCACCTTCCCACTGGCTAACCCTGTATGTTGTCAAATCAAGGCTAAAGGACCCTGTGGCTGAGAGACTGAAAACATAATTTTTTTTCAATCTTGTGACTGGCCAAGGGGAGTATTGCTGAACCCTAGGAAAAAGAAAAGATATTCTACTCCCACAGAGAGAGTTAGACTCATAGAAATCTACAGGGCCAGTTATATTCTATCGCATAGGGCTGCTGTGAGACAGAATCAAAATAAACCATGAAATGGGAGTGGCTGTGGGTGTCAGAATTGGTAAAAGTTTGGAGGGTGAAATTGTCTGGCTCCTCTATTTCTGTTTGGCTTGATACTTGTTTCAGTGATCTTTCAGCACTCACATATCCTGCTTACTGTTTGGAGCTTTAGAAGGAAGTTAACGGCTAACCTTTCAGGATAAAAAAAAATGTACAGCATATTGTTCTTCAAGCAGACTGACCTCTTCCCATCTGCACCCATAAGCACGACTCTCCTTTGCCCTACCTCTCAGAGATCAGCCACTTGACTTCTGCTTGAATGACCAGATTTTAAGTGGGACACCATTGACCAGGGGAGGGAGTGTTCTTGATTGCAAAATTGATCTATATGGAGCAACAAACATTTTCATAGAATGCAAAGATATTATTACAATATATCTAGCTTAATTTTAAAGTGCCATGGGGTGTTGTTAAGTTGTTGAAAAGTGGGATGTCTGGTCACTTTTTGAAGGCCCTTGCTTCAAAAAAAAGGAAAAAGAAAAGAAACTCTTTTACCTCTGCAATAAATATCCAAAAGGCATTCCACTTCATCAATATGTCTTAGTAGATAGGGGTTAGGAAACCAATGCTTTATCTCTAGCCTACAAGACTGCCTATTTCTTCTTGCTGTCTCATACCGCCCCTGGTCACAGCTCTGTATTTTCTTAATCTAAGAGGTCTTGTACAAGAAGAGCATGTCTAATAGAAGAACTCTGCTCTTGACTCTTCTTTCTTAAAGCTAGTGAGGTACACCTATCTCCGTTTGGCTTTGGACATGACTTAAGCATAGCAGGATAGCAAAAGTAATTCATCACCAGGATGCTATTTTCTTATCTACATCATTAACAAGTTCTTAGGGGACCACAAATATTTCACATTTGCATAGGGCTACCCACATATATAATAGAAATGTAATAGACTACACCTGCAGTAGTTATACTAAGCAAATGACTGCACAGCAGACAACCTTGCTTGCTCAATAAAAGGGAATTTGGGCATTACTCATAAAGATCAGCGACAGAATATCAATTTAGACTGGGCCTCAACATAGAGAGCAAAAAGCTTCCAAACAGGACCAATAAACAATATCATGATAAGCATATTGAAGTTTTCAAGGACATTATTTTACCTTGATATATGATCAACAGCTGTGAAAGCAGCAATCAGGAAACCAAACACTACATTGCACTGGTTAGATTTGCTGTAAACATTTCTCTTTTTCTTTGAAGGTTTCCTTTGAAGCAAACAGAACTGGACTCAGGTGAGCCTGGTCCAAGCCCTGCTATTTTCAGGCACTTTATATGATGTGGAAAAAGAGCACATTGAATAAAAAGGTAGAATCATTTTAATTGTTATAAAAGCAAAGAATATTGAATATGTCATGAGCTTCCAGAGAAACAAATAAATCCATCATGGAAGGTTGACAACCAACATACTCTTTAGAAACTAAAAAAAAAAAAAAAAAAAAAAAAAAAAAAAAAAAAAAAAAAAAAAAAACACTGAATAATAAAAGAAGTTCACTTACACGTTTTCTGCAAAGGGGTACGTTGTGACTAAAAACAGGAAAGAGTGCATCATGGTTCTATCCTTTCAAAATCCTTATTCAATCTGTGCACTGAGCTAATCATTTGAGAATTGGAACTGTCTGGAGAAGCACTGGGTAGGGAGGAAGTCTCATCAACTTCCTGTGGTATGTATCCACTCTTGCCTACAGAAAGCAAGAAAGACTTGAAGTATTTGTTTGGTGAAAACCAAAGACCATAGTCTTCAATGTAGAGTTCAAAACTCCATGAAAAGAAAACCCAATCCTGCTCCCACCAGGCCAAGGATGGGGATAAAAATAAAAAAAGCAATATCAATAACCAGAACAATAGACAGCATCATGATGATGGGGAAAAATTGCCCTTGTCAAATATTTCAATTTGCTTCAATCCACAACCAATGCTCATGGAAGCAGCAACCAATAAATTAAAGAATTTATTTCATTGAGTGAATATGGTGCATAAGACTATTTTAAACTATTGAAAAGCAAAGGTAGCATTTTGAAGATTAAGGGGCACGTGATGCAAGCTATAGTATTTTGTTGTTGTTGTTGTTGGACATCATTGCTCTTCGGTGGTGGGAGTAGGAGGCCCAGTCCCACTGCTGGAATTGAACCTCCGTCCCAGTGGGCTGCAGTCCCGCGCACAACCACTAGGCCACCGGGGCTCAGGCGCAAACTATAGTATTTTTAATTTTTTCATATATATGTAAATGTTGGACAAAGAAGATTTCAGAAGTACTAATGCAACTGAGTAATTTGTGTTATCAAAGAGTAACAGAATTACCTTCTACTTCCAGAAGAAAACAGCATGACTTGGGAAAATACTACTGAAATATTCCTTTGAAGATAATGACAATATGTCATCTCAGGTATATTGGAAGATAATAGCAGAGATCAGTTTTAAGAAAGAAAAAAAATTTGGTACAGTAGAATTAGAGTGAGACCTCATTGAGATAGTTGGGCAGAGTGGCTGCCAAAATGGAGTCAAGCATAACAGCAGTTGGGAGTATGACAAGGGGCAGGGAAGTGCACAGTTCCATCGTATCTGGGGTCACTATGAATGTGAAAGGATAGAAGGCCACTGAACAAGAACTATATAGAAAAATACAATATTAATTTCCTTCTGAAACCCAGTGCATGGAGAAATAAACCAAATGGAATCTAAACAAGTCATAAAATTACAGGAATCACATAAATCATAGCATTTTATAGATGAAACTATGTCATGTTTTATAAAGAAATTAAAAGGTACTTCATACAGTAGTGGGTAATTAACCTATTCAAACTTTTCATTAGCTATGTACTTTAATAGGGGTTGTTTATAGATATGGGAATTGAGACAAAGAGTTTCAAGACAAACTGACAATAAGTGATGACAATTAGTTGGAAATGTAGGTCTCTTTAGGCTTCAAATCCCATAAAAGTCAACTTCCCAAAGATATTTCTACAAAGTATCCAAAACCAAACTACACTCACTGCCATCAAGTTGACATCAAACCAAACTCACCATCTTCAAGTTGATCTCAACTCAAAACCACTCTCTAGGGGAGGATAGAGTGACCCCTCTGAGCTTCTGAGGCTGTAGCACTTTACTAGAGAAGACAACTGCATCTTTCTCCATTGCAAAGCAGAGTCATGTCTGACTTACATATTGCTAGCATCAGTCACTTGTCTATTGCAATATTCAGATGCATTATAGCTTGTTATTTTTTTATAAATTATCAAGAACATATTTTAAAATTACTATACTTTGAGATTGTTACTGATATGTTCATTTTGTAAACTTAAATTCACTACTATTGCTGATTCTTAAATACAAAGGGATCATTTTATTCCTTTATTCTAATCTAGTTTCATATATTGAAGTGCAATGAATAAATTTCTGCCTAATGCTCAGATCTAGCATTAGATATGAAAATGCTGACAAAAAAACCCAATACACCACTTTTTTAGTTTAGAATAATCTCCATTTCCACAGATTATCCATAGTATATGTCAAATGAGATCATCTGAACACTTTAAGTGAACAAACTAAAGATTTAACTCCCAAAGACTAACAAGAAGGTGACCAAAATATAAATGGACTCATAAATCTCCATGTGATTTAATCTACCTTGAGAAAAAATCTAAAGTGCAAAAATGGAAAGTTGAGAGGAAAAAAGAAGAGAAGAAACACTTTGCAAGCTTTAGATATTTTAATTTTATGTCATAAATCTGTTCATTATTCTACACATTCTAATGTCTATATTCTACTCATTATTGCAATCATGCAGTGTGAGATATTGGCATCATAAACTGCATTATCTTTTAATTTGAAATAATTAATACCAAGATAACTTGCTCTATAGCCCTACTGATTTAAATTTGTCATTTTTCTGACTTGTGCAGGGTGCTCTTAATCATATTTGAAGTAACCATTAATCAAAAAGTCATTTAATCTTTTCTCCCTTGACATGATTCCTATCTTAATGTTGTTGATTCTGAACTTACCCATTTATCAATTATCTCCTTATATAATAATTGCATTTATGACAATAGTAAAATTTTTTATATTCTGCTATTTTGCATATTAACATCTGGTCAAACAATGTAATGTTATGTATAAATTTGTTTAGGTATAATTCTTATGGGTTTATCAGGTATGTAATGATTTTGTTTGACAGTTATTTTATTATATAATTTGGAAATTTTGTAATGCTATATTTAGCATTTGTTTAATAATGTATTCAACCTTCATTTTGTGATATGACTTGCATAATGCCAGTTTTTTGCAGAGACCTGGATTTTGGAATGTAAACTTGTTGACAAATGAAAAGTCAGTTTTCAGTTCTCCAAGCTCAAACCTTTAATCTTCTTCATTGCCTGATGGCTATTTTTTCTTTCCTTTAAGCTTCTGCCACTAATGTTATAGTATATTTTCTCAGTTCATACAGGACATGATTAATCTGAGGAAGCATACAATAAACTTTATTTTACTGTGCTGTGTCATCTGTGTGACCTTTCTTTTTCAATTAAATGAGTGCCACATATTAAATTATGGCAATATCTTAATTAAACAAGTATAATTTCTAATAAGAAAGACTGGCATGCTGAATTTTATGACATTATTTTTTAAATACATTATTTTTTAAAGGAAAATGGACAGAATACACAGTGTAAATGTGCAGCACAATAGAAAGACAAGTTTTACACAGGACGAAAAAGATCCTGCCAGGGTATTTTATCAACATCATTTAACACAAGGAAAATGAGAGTATTCAATCTTCTACCTGCTTTCTTAGAGATTCAGTACAATTTTGTATAATAAATATGTCATCCAATATTTTGCAAGTAATGTGTCAAACCACTTTATAAGAAAACAATATATAATTAAGATTCATATAGGAGAAATGGGAACCCTAATTGACTCATGAGTTCCTAACTGGGCTTCTAACTGCAAGGTCAGCAGTTTGAAACCAGCAGTTACTCTGTGAGAGAACAATGAGTGTTTCTTTGTCCATACAGTCTTACAGTCTTCAGATCCTCTGGGGCAGTCGTACCGTGTCATATATTATCTTTATGAGTCAAAATCCACTTTATGGCAGAAAGATAGGAAAAATAAAACATAGATATTAAAAAGGAAGCATGAATTATTGAGTGATTATATAAAGATCAAATAATGTTCTTTTCAATAAGTGAACAGTCACCTTTTTAATGGTTCTCATTAATAGCTTCCCACCATCATGGAATCTATTCTGACTCATAGCACCCCTACTGGACATGGTGCACATGTTGATTCCTGAGACTGTAACTTTTCTTACATTTATCTATGCAATTTTTGTAATACTTTTATTGGGGGCTCTTACATCAGTTATTGCAACCATACTTTCACGCAGTGTGCCAAGCACATTTGTACATAGCTCTGCCACCATCATTTTCAGAGCGTTCTCTTCCCACTTGAACCCCTGATATCCGTCTCCATTTCCCTCCTCCCCCTCTGCCTGCCCTCCTAAAGAACCATTGATAAGCTATACATCATTATCTTCATATCTCTCATCCTCTCGTCCACTTTCCCATTGTCTTTCCCTCTGAGAGGGGGTAATCCTTGGAATCATTTCTCCCTTTCTCCCCCCACCCTCCCTAATCCTCCTGGTGTTTCTAGTCTCATTGCTGGCCCTGGGATGATTATCCGTCCTGGATTTCCTGTCTTATGGGCTCTTGTCCATAGCAATGTGCATGCTCTGGTCTAATTTGAGTTCTAAAGCGGAATTGAGGGCATGTTAGTGGGGAAAGGAAACACCAAAGAATCAGAAGATAGTTGTGAGTTATGTAACTTTGAAACCACTGAGAATAATTACCAGATTTAATTGACAAATATTCCAAGATATCGCAGCATAACTGTCCTCCAACACATTGGCATTGATTATTGTCAGATGTCTGTTGCAAATATGGAAAATACTCGAGAGTAGTTTTTTACACTTTTGCCAAAAGTTGCATATGAAATAGTTAATAAGTGAGGAATAAGTATATCTATCACACAAAAGCAGTTTACGTCACAGTGATGTTTGTGTAAATCGCCTTCCAGCAAGAGGAATTTTCCAATGAAGATTAAAAAAATAGAGCCTTCATTATGGATTAAGCACACCATCAAGGGTGATCAAGAGGGCCCAAAGGGAGCAGATAGCGAGCATCAAAGAACAGGAATCACTTCATTACGGGTGAGGGGAGGGGCAGGGTGGAGACCTAAGGCCCACTGGTGGGTAATTGGCCACCCCCTTACAGGGGAGAAACAGGAAGGAGACAGACTAGTCAGAGTGCAGCCAGGCA
>PVJH01029590.1:0-25875 GCA_004026705.1 Nesogale talazaci
ATTTAATAGATCGTTTGTATTAAGCATATTTGTACACATGTTGCCACATTCATCTACATTATCTACTTGAACCCCTCTAGCAAAAGCTCCTCTTCCCCTCTTTCCTCTAGTTCTTTATTTTTTTAATTCCAACTCTCCATATTTCCCCTTCCCCCTTCTCCTCCCCCATGAACTTCCAATAACTTACAAATAGTTATTACCTCTTCATATCTTACACTGTCTAATATGCCACTTCACTCACTCCCCACACACACACACCCCAGAGAGGAGGTCACATGTAGATCCGAGAACTTTGTTCCCCCTTTCTACTCCACCATCCCTCCACCCTCCCGGTGTCACCAATCCCCACTAGTCTCAAGGGATTATCTATCCTAAATTTGCATGTGTTTGACTCCAATGTGTATCCCCGAGTCTAGCCAAATCTGTCTGGCAGAATTGGGATAATGATAGTCGGTGGGAGGAAGCATTTGAGAACATTTCATTGCTACTACACTGCACCTAGACTGGCTCATCTCTTCGCTACAACCCCTCTGTAAGAGGATGTCTCTTCACTTATTGATGGGCTTTGGGTCCCCAATCTGAACTCCCCTTCACTTAGAATGATATATTTTTTAGGTCTTTGATGCTTGATACCTGATCCCTTTGACACCTAAATTTTGGTCACTATGTTGAGGTGTTGTCCTGTTTTCATTCATTTTGCCTAGGGTAGTCAGCCTTTACAACATATTTACAAAAATTCCTTCAATTCAGGATATTTGCCTTTTTTCCACAGAGTTAAATCTTTAGATTCTTGCTCCTTTCCATGTAGCTGACAGGCACCAGTTATCCTTGTGTTCACTCTCTGTTCTTTGTCTTTTTACATTTATTATTTTCTCTCATAATTTGTATCTCTTTTACTCGGCTCTGAATTTTTAGGGTTTAAAAAAGTTGTTCTTCAAACAATTTGTTTTAGTGTTCTCCATGGCCTTCATTTTGTACCTAAGTGGTGCTTTAAAATGTTGACTTTTTTTCTGTGCTTCCATCTCTCTCCCATTTCCTTATATCATCATGCTACAGGATTTTTCTCAAGTCCATGCTGATTCGACTTCTATTAAAAATATAAAAGAATTTCCTGAATTTAAGTCTGATCCTGTCAATGATAATTCTCAGACATATGTGTTTCCTTGGGTCTTACATGATTCACAATATTTTTTTTTACTAAAGGCCTTTTAAATCTTATGAATCTTGGAAGACTCAAGAAAACACATACCGCTGAGAATTATCATTAACAGAAGTGGATTTTCCTTGAGAAACCTTGTGGCATAATGGGTTACATGTTGGGTTACTAACTTCAAGGTCAGCAGTTCAAAACCACAGAAGAAAAACCAGGCTTACTCATACTTACAGTCCAAGAAGTCTGACAAGGAATGTACTACCCTGCCCTCTAGACTGACTCTGAGTTGGAATCAAGTCAATAGCAATAGGTTTGTTTGTTTATTTGTTCTTTTCGTTACGTATAGTTGAACAAGGTGAGTCATATCTCCCTTGGAATTTGTCAAAAAGATATAGTGATGGATTGCATTAGTTCCATCTTTTATGTGTGTGTATGGTAATCTAATTCCACTCATTTCTATATCTGAAAGGTAGGCAAATGAGTATATCTTCATGCTTAACCCCTCCTAAATGCATGCACCTTTGCCCTCTACTACCAAAACCAAAGCCTATTACTAATTTCAACTCATAGCAAACCTATAGGAAAAGTGATTCTTACCTTAGGGTCAATTTTTTGTTGGGAGCAGCAGTCTCAGTTTTCTCCCATTGAGTGATGGGTCAGCTTGAACTTCTGACTTTGTGAGCAGTATCAGAATGCCTAAACCACACTACCACCCTGTCTCTTTCCCGGTGTTTCTCAAATTTGTGCATGCATGATAAATACCTAGAAGACTTTCTAAAACACACATTGCTGCCTTCACCAGGGATTCTTCACCAAAGATTTGAATTCTATAATTATTACAAGTCTCCAAGTGATGTTTTGGGTTCAAGGTTACTTTGAGAGTCATTGCTCCATCTATCTACTGTCTGGCTTTCTGGTCCTCTGGAATGCTGTAGCATATGAAATGCTGTGATTTTGAGAACACACCTCCCAGATTTTCCTCTCCCAGCTTTCCCTCAGTATTTCATCTCTGGATTTTATTTAGAAATACAATGTACTTCCACAATTTCACAGTCTTCCCAGTTCTTTCTAGGAAATTCTGACATCAAGAAACTATAAATGGACAACAGGTAGTGGGGAGAAGGAACGATCCAGGGGAAGGGAGGTGATATTAACAGTTCTGTTTTCAGTTTTGGGGGCTCTTCAGTTGACACCAAATCATAGAAACCCCATTCCGCAGAACCAAACACTGCCCAAACCTGTGTCATCATCAGAATTGTTCTTCTATTTGAGCCCATAGTCGCAGCCACTGGCTCCATTCACCTTTCCAGGGGCCTTCCTCTTCTTCAGTGCCCCTCTACTTGACTAAGATGATGTCCTTTTCCTGGGACTGGTCTCTTCTCACAACATGCCTAAAGCTCATGAGACGGCATCCTGCCATCCTTGCTCCTCAGGAGCATTCTGTCTGTACTTCTTTCCAGACAGATTTGCTTATTCTTGTGGAAGTCTGTTGTACTTTCAACAGTCTTCATCACATCATTCAAATGTATAGGTTCTTCTTCAGTGTCCCTATTTCACACCTGTAAGTTTGGATTGGCATTTACTCCTATGTGCACCTCGGAGGCAAGGAAAAGGGAGTATATGTGAAGGGGCTTTCTACAGTTTTCCAGGCTGTCTATGTATCATGTGGCCAAGAACCTGACCTTTCCCATCTTTATCTTTTTTTCTGTATACTGTTCCAGTCAGCATAGTTTCAAAGGACATTTGCTTTTCAGTCTGCAGGTCTTTGATGGGAGCTGTATCCGAGCTTAGGAGCCCTGCTGGCACCGTGTGTTAACCATTGAGCTGCTAACCAAGATGTTGGAGGCCTGAACCTATAGAGTCAGCCATGCCGATAGGAAAGACGTGACAGTCTACTTCTGTAAAGATTTACACTTCACGGACCCTATGAAGCAGTTCTATTATAGCCTAAAGTATCATTATGAGTCAGAATTGTCTTGACAGCTATGGATAGTTCAAAGAGTATGTATCATTTTAAACATAGACATATATATTTTTTAACCCAGAGAGCATGTATTATAATCTTAAGCAGGTAGAGGAAAGACAAAAACATACTAGGCAGATGGGTGAGACCATGGTCTTGGGCTCATACTGGTTTCCAAGGGTTTGCTTATATACAGAAACTTATAAAGAATGTACAAGTTCAAGGAAAACTGTGATACATGCTTGGTAGGAGACAAACCAAAGCACCATAGTTACAACTAGGGTTACCAGAGCAGAAATTGGGAGGAGGGAGGGGCATCATTGGGATATGTATGTGATGATAGCAGAGACACTTACAAGATTGGTATGGGGGAAGGCTCCCCAAGGTAGCCAGGACATGACTCATGTCTATGCGACCCCAAGGTACGGAGACCTCTATCAATGATGCACCCAGGCAAAGCCTCAAGAAAGTATGTCCCTTCCTTTGCACTGAAGACACCATTTTAATGCAAAAATCTTTGTATAACTTTCCAAAAATAGAAAGTTTAGGTAATCTGATATTTTTGCTTTCACATCCATCCAATTTTTGCACAAAGATCTAAACCACAAGCAACTGAAGATTTAGGTAATTATGAGCAATCTGCTACTAACTTCATATATGAAGCTACTTAAATCAAATTCTTTAGGACAAGTGGAACGAAATGCTCCTAGTGAACCAGGCTGTTATATAGATAGTCCAGGAAACTATTCGTTAATACCTGTCTTGTCTTGCATTTTTAGACCCCAGCATCCTCATAGATATCATCATGCTGTCATTAATACCATGCACAAAACAGTTCTCTAGAAAGTGACTCAATATTCACCTCAACCACTTCAGAACAACACTCCATTTATGATCTGTCTGCACATCTGCAGAAAGCACTGGCCACAAAACCATCTCCCAAGGGAACGGCAATTCCCATACTGCAATCCAAGGACACGTATACTTGTTTCTAAAAACCAGGGGACACACATATTCAGGAATTGTTCACATTTGGTTTATAAGGAAGGAGACAGGGCTCACACACAAGAGTGACAGGAAGCACCAAGTGCTCAGAAACATGGAAAAGGACATTTCTCTATCAGTGACAATGCCTGTCATATGACAGTCAAACACCACAAGTGCTACTCAGCGGCTTGTAAGTCATGGAAGGTGAGCGAAAATACTCATCTCCTTTGTAGAAAGGGAGAAGAAGGTGAAGAATCCTCCATACAAAGATCCACTTTGACTTCAAATACAGGGTGAGCAGTACTAGAAATCTGTGCACACAAAGGCTACCTATTAAGATTCTGAATAAACAAGGAGTCTCCATTCTGCAAGACTCTGTTCTTAAGATATGGTTAGGTATGTCAAGAACGTTAAATAAAGCTACTTTTCATGTGTCAGTTTGAACTCCCACCTGTGGACAGGACAGCCACAGCAACTCCCAGGTCACAACCCTACATGATCAGCCATGGTGCAGGAGTAAACAGCTACCGAGTCTCCTGAGGCAGCACCACCAAATCCAGGCCTTCAGCCACGCAGGCTGGGTCACAGCAAAATGCAGAAGAAGGTAGAGTTTTACTTTGAGGTCTGTTTGTTCAAATGCAACTTCACACACACACACACACACACACACACACACACAGGAATCGCCTGTGCAGTCAGCTCTGAGTCTCCCAGAAATCCTCTTTTGCCCGGGCAAACCCAGGTCCCTGACTCAGATCCTGCAGGAAAGCCATGGCCTCCAGGACCTGATCAGTGCCCATCTGTTGTTGTGTATCATCGAAGTGATTTTGACTCACAAAAGTCTCCTAGATTGCAATCTTTACAAAAGCAGACTCCCAGGCCTTCTCTCCTATAAGGCCACTGGAGGGTTCAAACTGGCATCTTTCCGTTAGCAGACAAGCACTTAACTACTGGCCCATCAAGGTTCTTGTAGTCCCAAGTTTCAAAAAAGGTTAAGTGCTCACCAACTGGCTACTAACTGAGAGGCCGCTGGTTGGCCCTTGGCAGCCACACAGCAGCACCTTTGAAACAAGATCTAAAGATTTCCAAAAAGATCATAGCCTTGAAATGCTCTGGGCACAATTCTATTCTGAAGCACAGGGGGCGCCACGAGTTGGAATGACTGGAAACTGAGACACTGATGACTGCTAATGAGTTAATCAGCCTCGGCCCAGATAGCGCATGCATTTTGTTCCAGACAAAATTAGGATTTTAAAGAGTTGTATGAGCCCCCAACAAAATGATGTTTTTTAAAAAAAAAAAAAGTAGGATTTTTTAACAGTCACCTTCCCTGCCAAATCACAGCGAGGCAAGGAGATGAATATTGGGCCAGTTGAAGAGGGTTCTCCAGTCAGACCTGCTGCTTCTCCATCACATCACACTGATTATTGGGACAGTGTTTCTGGGCTCCTTGGCCTCATGAGTTAGCAAATCCATCTAAGAGTTCATGAGGTTGAGTAACAGAAGGTGAAGCACCTTGCCAGTCCTTCACAGTTCCTGAGGGTCCACACTCCGTAGGGACCCCTCTGCTCCCTCGATCTTCCACCTTTTAACATTCTCCTTGAAACAAGTCTTCTTTAGAGGCCTGGCAGAGCAGTTAGCAGCCTTTTGGTGTATTTCCGCAAAGGAGCCCCAGAGGTGCAGCAGTGAAAGCGCTCCAATACTGACCCCAAATTTCCCGGGTTTGAGCCCACAAGCTGTCACAGGGAGAAAGATGAGCCCATCTGCTCCTCGAAAGAGTTCAGAGCCTTGCCATCTCCTCCTTTGTTGGAATGGACTGGACTGCCAATGAGCTGAGTTTGATCTGGCACTTCTCCAGCACTATCTGTCCTGCCATCTTGACCCACTCGTCTGAGCTTCAGAGGCAAAGCGGGTGGTCTTGTCCAGAAAAACCAATCTCCAATGCATATCCCTCCTCCTCCAAGGAGCCGAGTGGCCCTTTATAAGGGAAGCCCCCTGAGCTGGTGGCAGAGCCCCCTCTCCTTAGCTCTTGCCGGAAAAGGTAGATTTGAGTTCAAATGGATGGCACTGATTATAGGCTGGGCTTGGTTTGGCAAAGCAAGAACCAGGAGCCTGTAAATGATGAGGGCCAGGAAGAGGGGCCAGAGGAGACTCCTTTGTTTTGCAATATAGTCAGAGGGAAACAAGAAAAGATTGACCTTGAAGAGACCCTCCTCCAATCATGTGTACTCAACAGCGTTAGAGCCACATCAGGGAAGCTTTACTTCTGGGTAATTCATAGTCTTCTTTGCCATACTAAGTCAATCAACTTCTTCCAGAAATAAAAGCCAGCATCTTTCATTAGAATGATGCTCAAGATACATCTACTTCAAGGCAGTCTTCTGTAGCAAGAGCCTTCAGATCTGCTCCTTCCTCTGCCACGTGTCACTTGATGAAGAGGTCTATCACATGTTTTAGGATTCTGCCACTGGATTTACTGAGCTTCTCCTTTCGCGGTGCGTATGTCCTAGTTCCTAGTGATTGCTCAAGCTTGAGAATCCCCCCATGACTTCTGCATTGTACCAGGTATGATCCTGGTAAGACAAAAAGAGAGAAAGAGGGGCTAAGCCCCGGTGGCGTAAGTGGTTGAGTGCGATACTGCGGCCCACAGGCTTGGTGGTTCAAATCCAGAGGTGGCTCTCAGGTAGAGCCCACGATCACCAGGGGCAGTAATGCCCAACAAAAAAAAGAAAGAGAGAGAGAGAGAAAGAAGGGGGGAGAACCGCACCATCTGCTTTTTACTTCAAATTCAACATAGAGACATCACACAATTCATCAAAAGCACACAACAGTGTTACAATTTTCTAGAGTTCTCAAAAGAGAGTGCTAAGGCAATGCCAAACGAAACCCAGAATGTTAGGAGCCCCAGCCAAATATGGAACCTTCCCAAATGAACTTGGAGCTCTTTGAAAACCTTCTATCTTGATTTCGGGTCAAATAGGATGCTTTAGATTTCAGATTTTTAAGATATACAACTTTATAGGAAATGAAATATCCTTACAATGTGGATTGAAACCATCATGTCCAGGTGCCTACAGTAATTTGCATTTTTTTTTGGCTCTAGCACTCCGAAGAGTATTTGGGTTTTGGCTGTTCATGGGAAAATTCTCGGTTCAATCCTAGAAGTTACCAAAATCTGCTGCACACGAAGAAGCAGATCGTTGAATAGACCCCTCAGCTCCCCAAAATCCCCCCCAAAAATAAATCCAAAATTGCCCCTTCCTGGCCTTTGAGAAGCCTGTCAGAGCTTCCCTGTTCGTAACTGTCAGCAGGACACTGCTTCTCTGAGCCACGTGAAGGTAGATCCGTATGCTCTCACCAGACTTTGTAAATAGGCTTGTTAGAGCACATTACACTGTGTTATAGGTTAGAGACAGTTCATTTGTGGAGCATGTTCAGTTTTATCACAATTACCGTCATTTTTAAGAGCCAGCTATCTGAGAGGGACTGTGCACAGGCTGTGAGGCTGCCTGGTAAGCATGGTGGGGGGCATCTTTGTTCCAAGGAGCTTGGGTCTTGCTGAGAGGATACACGTCGGTTAGGTGATTATAAGCACGATGAGTGGTGGGGAAGAACAATACTATGGGAACATGAACAGGAGAGAACAGTCCCTGGAGAAGGACACCAGGCTTGGTACAATAGAGGGTCCACACAAAAAGATGAAGACCCTGCAGAAGATGGACTGACGCCGTGGCTACAACAACAGGTTCAACTAGGGCAACAATTGTGTTTCACTCTGTGGTACGGAGGGGCCCTAGGAGTCAGAGAGGACTGGACCCCACCCCCTAATAGCAGCAGCGTGCGCACACATAACCAAAGCAGATTACCCGGCAACCAAGGGATTAGCAAGGGCTTACTTGTGAAACTGTACGGTACAGATTGAGTAAGTACAAGTCAATCCATGTTTACCTGGCTTCTTTGGTACTCCTTCCATGTCGGGGACTGTATGTTTGAAAAGAGGTCTTGATTCTGTAGGAAAGCGCTACAGGGCTGGGTGAGAAACAAATGCCAGCCACACCTAGAGCAGATGCTTTGAGGTGGAGAGAAGAAAAAAAGGTGAATTTGTTCCCTATAGACTAGTAAGTAAGCACGAGTACTCGCTTGCTTGCCTTGCTTATTGGATCATCCATCTCTGCATTTAACAATAAAGTGGTCTGAGGAGGGAATCAGGAAACGCCTCCTGGACTCCGTGACTCCAAAGTGGAAACTTTAGGAGTAATAGAGTACAGGCAATCCAAGGAGGAGGGAAGGGATCTTCAAATGCCAAAATGCCAGAGAAAAGTAAGTCCTTTTTTTTTTCTGGAGCAGTGGGTAAAAAAAAAAAATCTGAGGTAAGAAAGGCAATAATAACTTTATGTTTATATCATGTTCCTGATAGTATTCTAGGTACATTCCTTGTCTCATGTTAATGAATTTTCTTGGATACCCTTGTCATTCCTAGGTTTAAAGTAGGGAAATCAGGACACAGACCTTCAAGTCCACTCAGAGATGCTGCACAAGACAGCTCTGACAGTTTCCTTTCCAAATATCCACCCCTGACAGCCCTCCTGAGCCCAGAGCCCTGACTCACTCAGATTTGCCATGCATCAGAGTTTCTCCTGGGAAACTGATTGTGGGGAAGAGTCCCAGAAAGGTTACATCTCTCATGTACAACCACATAGTGACAGAGTCAGGCAGCCTGAATGTGAATCTCATGTTCTTAACCTCTATGCCTCATGGTATATCAGACAAGGTCTTGGACTTTTTTTTCCTTAGAGAAATGGATGGAATAGAAGGGTGGTAATCTAGGAAGTGGTCCAATCAGTCTTGGACTTTAAAAGCCTCATTGCATCTCCTTATCCTAAGGATGGATTAAAAGAGGACAAGCATGTGCCCAGGAAGCCCCCTGAGAAGACTATGAGTTACTACAATGAGAGGTGATAGTGGCCTGGACCAAGGTGGAAGTGAAGTAAATGGTATTAAAAGATAATGTGTTGGTAGAAATATCTGCACAGACTTATTGACTGGATATAAATGAAAGACAAGAATTATCAGATGTTCTCATACTTTCAACAGTTCTACTAATAGATTTACTTTAATTTTATGCTTTGAGAAGTAAAGCTTTAAAGATGGGTGATTCCAAGGTCAATGAGCTATAAATGGTAAATATAAGATTTCAACTTAGAATCTGAGACTTTTGTACACAGGTCTTTCTACTCTTTGAGGACTGAGTCCATGTCTTGGTCGTGTGTATTTTCCCAGCCTAGGGCTCCCAGACTTGGTGCATGGTGAGGGCTCAATAGATTAATGAGCTAATGAGCATGAGGATGAGTTTGTGTGCTCTGGCTCTGTTCTAGGACCTGCTTCTTATGACATCACCACATATCATACAGTAAACAGGTTATTCATCCTTAGTGTCCCCATTGTCCTGAACAATATCATCAGAATCTCCCAGGCCTATCTCAAAAGTAAAAATGGCTTTACAATTTGCTCCTTACCTATCAGGACCCAGAGTGGCACCTTCTTCCTGGCCTACTCTCACCTGAATCTGTAGAGTCTTGGGCTGCACCCTTTTGCTCATCAAGCCCTTCAGCAAAAATAAATAAATAAATTAAGGCAAATTATGCTGAGTAATTCAGGTGTTATTTAAGTTTTTCCAAAGTCTTAATAAATTTCACAAATATTTAACAAGCAAATTAATTTATGTAAAGATCTGTACATATTTGATAAACTTGAACAGGTTTATGAAATCCTGTCCTGTTTTAATAAATGCTGGATTAGGGTTAGGCATGCTACAAATAGTAAATGCACTATTAGCCACTACTTTGTGTGTGTGTGTGTGTGTGTGTGTGTGTGTTGGGAAGGAGCAAAGAGAATGGACTAACTTGTGTTCCAACAGTCAAGCTGGCAGTGTTGCCAGCAGCAAGATGGCAGCCTAGGAAGAGAGCCAAGCATTGAGGACACAGAGAAAGTCTGGAGTAGACTGGGGACAAGGTGAAATGGAGGGGGGTCAGAGTACCCAGGCTTTGATTATTTCATAAATAGTGAATTCCTCTCTCACTCATGCTCTCCCCTTGTACCCTTTCCTCCTACGAATCTGACCAACAGAATCTTTTCCATCCTTGTGTAAGACTTCACTCAGATTTCCATTCCTGTGTGAAGTCTTCTTTTAACCTTGTCCCCACCTCCAGGCAGAGGGGGCATGTGTGGCCTTGGAGTCTGATGACACTCTGACCTTAGAATAGCATGCCTCCCCACGCTGCCTGTGACTAGCTGTAGGCAAGTGTGTCTCTCGCTGTAACGTGAGTCCCTTCAGAGCAGATGATCTCTTGTGTCTCCAGCCAATGTTCAACAGCCCTAAAATGCATACAATGCCCCCACTGGCAACTTGAATTCTTTCAACGAATGCTTCCTGAGCAAACGCAGTAAGTGCTATGAGGTTGGGTAAACAATGAGGATGTCATTGAAAGACAATGACGGGCATAGGGGTCTTGCCTTCAGGAGGTTAGCCCTCTGGTTGGTATAGCAGACCATATTGGTGAATTATTTGTATTTTTTCAGCATTTATGTCCATAGAAAGAAAGGTTGGGAGTCAAGCAGACATAGCAGAGAATAAATTCACCTGAAAGCAGTGCTCAACCAATAAAAAGTGGAGAGTTAATAAATAAATATCTCAGCTTCACGACTCTGTTATGAGAACACACTGTAGCATATTTTACACATGAGTCCTGACAGTGGGTAAAGGTTAAGTGCTTGGTTACTAACTGAAAGGTAGATGGTTTAAATCGGTGGTTCTCAATCTTCCTAATGCCGCGATCCTTTCAGGCAGGGTTTTAATACTGGTTTAAATCCACTCGCCATGGACTGAACCCCGGTGGCATAAGTGGTTGAGTGCAGGACTGCGGCCCGTGGGCTTGATGTTCAAATCCAGCGGCGGCGTTCAGCAGCAGCGCTGGGTAGCGCCCACAACCACCAGAGGCAGTGATGCACCCCCAAAATAAAAATCCACTCGCCACTCTGTGGGAGGAAAATGTGGCACTCTGTTTTTGTAAAGATTTACAGCCTTGGAAGCCATATAGGCTATGCTAAACTGTGTGTCCTGTGGGGTAGCTCTGAGTTAGAATTAACTCAAGGACAAGGAGTTTGGTTGGATATGATTTGCACTGGCTTGAGAGTTCCCCAGTAGGACTGAGTTTCATGTGTCCACAGCAGTAACTGACTTGCGATCTTTTCAAGGATGTCTTTCTTTTTCTTGTCTAAAATCCCCATTTACTACCAGAGATTCCAGGGGTCATCTCTCAAAAACACTACTGGCAATGGAATCAATGACCAGGGGCCTGCTCTTGGGCATATTCAAACTCAGACTTTGAAACAATTACATAGAAAGTTAGAGAAGTCTGAGTGATGGACAGGGAGCCTTTAATAATAAAGGGAGCCCAAAATAATCACCAACTCTTGATATTTGTACTATTCTATAATTCTTTTCCCTTTGATGTGAGATAGACTTATTCACTGACTTTGGGTGACTAGACCCCATTGAAGTGATATGTCCCTTCTGGTTGAGCTATGCGTGTACAGAGGCTGTAAATCACAATAAGAAATCACTTCATATCCATTAAAATAGCTACTAATGGGAATAAAGAAAATGATAAGTGTTGGTGTGGATGAGGAAAACTGAAAACCACATGCTTTGTTAGTGGGAATGTAAAGTGGTGCATGCACTATGGAAATATTGTTGTGATTTCTCAAAAAGTTAAATGTAGAATTCCCACCTTCCTTGGTAATTCTACTCCTAGGTATATATCTAGGGACACAAGTAGGCATGGGGACACCAGCACCCATTCACCATAGCCCAAGGGTGCAAACCATTCAAGTGGCCACCAACATATATATGGTATGTGACAAAATGGAATATTATACAGCCACAAAGAGAAAAGAACTTCTGACATGTGCTACAATATGGATAAACCTAGGAAACAGTATGCTATGAAAAAAACAGAGACACTGAAGGGCATATCCTGTATGACCCCACTAATAGAAAATATCTAGAATAGGCAGCTTTATAGATACATAGGTAAATATTAATTATGAGGAATGGACAGGAGGAAATCAGGATATATAGTATTGAATGGGTATGGAATTTGTTTGGAATAATGAAAAAGTGGCAATGACTTCCAAGCCTGGTGAATGAAATGATGTCACTTGATTTTTCACTTAAAATGGTTAAAATGGCATTTTTCACTACATATATTTAACACAAAATCAAAAATTTAAAAAGACAGTGGCTTCCATATTGAGTCATTTCTCACTTTCTTAGGAAAATTCAACTGCTATGTTGTAAAACAGTTCTTTGAAAAAAGAATCTCACTAGCAGCCACCTGAATAAGCTTGTTAGAGTTTCTGAATGAATTTTAAAACAGGGCTTTCCCCACTCGCGCCTCCAGATGTCTCCATGCCAGCTAGCAAGTTGATTACAACCTGGTGAGAGACCCTGAGCCAGAATCAACGGGCTAAGAAGTACCAACACTCCTGAAGCATAAGAAATAATAAATGTATGTTGTTTTCAGGTGCTGTGCTTGGGCATGCTTGATAGAGTAATAGACAACTACTCAACGTGTATAAGAAAATATACGAAGAGTTCTAGGGCTATGGATATTTGGAGGTATGGTACTTATAGGTTGTCTTAAATTGCTTCCAGGAAAAATAAAATCTTGTCACATTACAGAGAAATTAAGCAGGGGATCCTCCACACCTGCCTGTAAATTTCAATTCCAGTCAAGACATCATTCTAAGAATGGGGAGGAAGATCTACCCTTGATTTCTCCCATCATGCATCACTCAAAAGGACATATCTTTGATGTCAGCATCGTAGGACCCCTGTATACCTCCTCAGCATGCTGAGAAAAACCTTAGACTTTCACAGGTAAGCAACTACCAAAAAAGGGAATATTTAATGCAAAACTTTTACCTTCTATATGGGATTTTGTTTAAAGCCAATAATTCTACAGCTTACTTATTGGGAAGCACTTTGTCAATCCATTTCTTGGCCTTCTTCTTTTATAATAACCCTCGAATTTACCAAGCATGTCTTCCCCCAGGAACTTGTTCCTCCTTATGTCATGCCCAAAGTACATTACATAAAGTCTTGCCATCCTCCCTCAAAAAAAGCATTCTGGCTGGTGTATCTCTCCCAACCCAGATTTGTTAGTTCATTTGACATTGCATAGTATATTCAATATTCTTTGTCAACATCGTAATTCGAGGCATCAATTTTACTTTGGTCTTCCTTAGTCATTGTTCAAGTTTTTGTATGCACATGTGGCAATTGAAAATCTCATGGCCTATATGTCAGGTTCACTTTAGTCAATAAAGCATTCTCAAAGTGACTTCTATCTGAAAATTTTAGAGTTCTTTGTTTCAGCAGATCATTGCAATATATTGTCACTTGGTTCCTTAATTTTGGCTTCCTTGGTTGTGGAATTGTGGAGTGGTTGAGGATCCAAGTACAAAGAAATCCTGGAGAAATGTAATCTGTTCTCTGTTTATCATGCTGCTGATGATTGCTCCAGCTATGGGGATTTTGTTTTCTTTATATTGAAAAGCCATGCCTATCTCAGACTATAGTCTTTGGTCTGTATCAGCAAGTGATTCAAATCCTCTTCACTTTCAACATGTCTCTGGTGAATGAATGTTCCTTCGATCCTGATTCCACATTGCTCTTCATATAGTCCAGCTTCTCAGATTACACAGGTTGAATAAGTATGGAGAAAGAATACCAATCTAATGCAACTTTTCTGATTTTAAGTCACGCAGTATTGCTTTGTTCTGTTTAAGTGACTGCTTTTGAGTCTATATAAAGGTTTGACACGAGCATAATTAAGCGTTACAGAGTTGCTTTGCAATGTGACCCATAGTTTAATGACCCACACAGTGAGATGCCTTAGCTAAATCAATAAAACATAGGTAAACATCTTTCTGATATTTTCTGCTTTCAAACAAGATCAAGCTAGCATCAGCAATCATATCCCACTTTCTAGGTCCTCATGGATCTGGTGTGCATTGTCAATTCCCTGTTGATGGACTACTCCAACTTGTTTGAATTATTTTACATGTGTGGATATTAATGATATTGTCCAACAATTTCCATGTTCTATTGGAACGCCTTTCTTTGGAATGGGTAGTAATATGAATAATTTCTCATAGAATGGCCAGGTAGCTATCTTCCAAATACTTTGACAAGTGAACCCCACCAGTGTTGCATTAATTTGGTGAAATACCTCAATTCATTTTCTCTCAATTCCTGAAGTTTGGTTTTTCACCAATGTGTTCAGTGCATGGAGCCTGGGCTTCTTCTTTCAATACCACAGTTATTGATTGTATGCTTCCTCTTAAAAGAGCTGAATGTTGATCGATCCTTTTGGGTACAGTGATTTAGTCCATTCCTACCATTTTCTTTCCATCCATAGAATTCACCGATATTGCTATAGTTTTTACTTCAGCTGTTTCAGCTTGAAAAATGCCTTGGATGTTCTCTCTCCTTTTAGTTTTCTAACTCTAGATTTTTGGACATGACACAAAATGCTTTATTTTGTCATCTCAAGCTATGCTTTGCAAATTTCTGCAGAGCTCCTTTATTTCATCTCTTCTTCCATTTGCTTTAGTTACCCTACATTCAAGAGCAAGTTTCAGAGACTCCTTTATTTTTAAAAAAATAATTTTTTGGACAGTACTTCAAATTTCATATAATTCAATCATTCAAACATCTTATGGAGATCTATGCAATCATCACCTCAATAATATTAGGATATTTTCTTCTCATACTCAGAGTCTCTTCTGACTTTTTACTTCTTAAAAAAAACCTTTTATTTTTTTATGGTTTTAATTTTTAAGGTTTTTCATGACCTTTTGTTTCTTCATGTATGATATCCTTGATGTCATCCTAGAATTCACCTAGTCTTCGGACATTAGTGTACAATGTATCAAATCTATTCTTGAGATGGACAGTCTAAGTTAAGATGTAATAGAATACATCATGCTTCTGCTCTTGTGTCCTTTGTCACAAAACTTCAATTTGAACTTGTTTAACAGCAGCTGATGATCTGATCCACAGGCAGTCACTCACTGGCCTTGTTCTGACTGGTGATATTGATCCATCATCTTTTTCCACAGATTTAGTTGATTTGATTTTTGTGTATTGCATCTAATGAGACTCATCTAATGAGTCTTGCATATATATAGTTACAAGTTATGATACTCAAAAATAGTATTTGCAATGAATAAGTCACTGTCTTACAAAATTCTATCACACACATTTCTGACATCATGTCTATCAGTAAGGCCATATTTTCTAATTAGTCCTTCTTTGTTTCCATCTTTTGCATATCAACCACCAGTCATTGCTGGTGAATCTTGATGGCATATTTAATCAATGTCAGAGTAGAAAAATTTGTTAAAAATTTAATTTCTTCATTTTGGGCTATAGTGGTTGGTTTATACATTTGAATAGTAACATTCAATGTGTCTTCAAGGTGGGCCTGTGAACATTATCCTATCCCTGAATGCGCTGTGCTTTAGAATCCATTTTTAACTGTTCTTTTTGACAATGAAGGTGATGCCATTCCTCTTCAGTTTGTTTTTCCTATTGCTGTAGACCACGAGATTGTGATGCAGTGGTCAATAACCATCCATTTTAGCTTACTCAGGCCTAGAATTTCTCTGTTCAATTTGTTTTTGACAATTTCCAACTTTGGTTCATAATTTGTATTTTCCACATTCTGATGCTCATTTTGAGTTGTGGCATATCAGAAAATGAAGATCATGAAAGCTTTGCTTAATCCATGTCATTAAGGTCAACTCAACTTGAGGAGACAACTCTTCCTCCGTCAACGTTTGAACGCTTTCCAATCTCAGGGCTCATCTAGCACTATAGCAGAAAATCCCCTGCTGCTCTTCACAAGGCTTTCCCTGGCTGATGATCTTAGAAGTAGATGACCAAGTCCCTCTATGCCTACCTTAGACTGGAAGCTCCACTGAAACTTGTTCCCCATGGGTGACCCTGTTGATAAATAAAGTACCACCAATGTCATAGCTTCCAGCTTCATAGCAAAATGCAATCGAGCACATTACAACAAACTGGCAGAGGAAGTGCCTATGAAAAGAACACAAAAATCAACAGCATTCAAATGCAAATGGTGACCAATGGGGGCGTGCGAGAGTCTTGGGAGATCCTAAAATTGAACATATATTAACATTCACTGTTGTTGAATGGATTCTGACTCAGTGACCACATAGATAGGACATGGTAGAACTGTTCCAGGGGGTTTCCAATGAAGAAGCAGTCACTTCTTTCTCCTGGGGAGTGGATTAGAATAGTTGGCATTTCAGTTTAGTGACCACTGTACCACTAGTGTTTCTGACAATATATAAAACCACAAGTAAAATGTAAATTATCTTTAAAATTGAGATCTGAGCTGCTTGGTGTTCTATATTAGCATCAAATTAGAAGCATATTAGGCTATGGAAGAAGGATTCTCTGTGTTATCACCAAGTATCTTGTGGCAGTCATGTACTCTGGTGCCAATGGAGATGAGAGACCATCAGCTCAGTCCCTGGGAGACTGTACTGACTAGACACAAGGTAGCATACTGATAGATCCTGGGTGCTGGAAACTGGAGAAGCCACATGGGCTTGCCCTAATGGAACCAGACTTTTGGGGCTGGAGGAGCCATGTGGAGACTCCTGACAGTGCTGAGATGCTTCTACCACCACTGGATACACACGACTCTGCACCCACTGGCCTGTGATTGTGCTGGCATCATTGTATGTGCTTTGTGAGTCTGAAGAAGACTTTATAGATTGGTATTGGACATATGGGTTAATATCAGACTTATGGACTAGGACTGGACTGGGTTTGGATGCTTTCTCAATGTTCCATTCCTCATGTATAGAAATTTCACCCTAATATACATATGCATGTTTATGAATTTGTTTCTCTAGTTTACCTGGACTAACACATATCTCAGCACATTCCTCCATTTTTACCCCTCACTACAGCCCCTACCATCTTGCTAAAAATGCCCAGGTCAACTGTGTCTCTCTTTAGAAACTCCCTTCTCTTCAAAGAAGTAGAAGATTGATTTACATGGAAAAGGGCCTCCACCTCAAATCATAACTTAAGTCATAAGTCTAAATCCTCTCTTTTAGAGCAATGATTCTCTGTAAACCCTTTGCAGGTCACACACACACACACACACACACACACACACACACACACACACACCTTCCAGTGAGTTGGACCTGGGGAAGTGAAAGAGGCAGATGGGAAAAGAACATAAGGGGAGAGAGAAGGGAGAGGATGGTGGGAACTGTTGGGTCTCAAACACCAGAGGGAAGGACTCTGGGCTAAGCACATTCCTCAGTGCCCCAGACAAACTGTTTCTCTGGATGAATGCGCAAATGTGCAGCACAGTTTGCTCACTTGAACAGGCTGTGTCAGGATTCTACGGGTAAGTGGAACATGGCAGCGCAGACCCAGGCTTCACCTTCCCCATAAACCCAAGTCAGAAACAAATTGAGAGATATATAAAGGGGAGGTGCAATTCTTCAGCTACATTGGTTCAAAGATGGTGAAATAAATGCGTTAAGCCATTCACTCAGAGGGTTTCATGAAGCAGATCTAACAGGCAGTTTTGTGACCTGATATGACTTTAACTCCTCCATAAATCAAAAGAGTTTAACAAATGTTAAGATGGTGAAGATTATCTGTGTGGGACAGAGTTGATGTTTCATTCCTTATCATTGAGGAACTAGAAGACTCCAGAAGAAAGTAACCAGGGTGCCATGTGATTGGGGGCAGCAGGCAGTGAGATGGAAGCCCTATGAAGGGTAGGGAGGTAGGCAGAGAACCCCAGCCAAGAACCTTAGAGTAAATGCCATTCTTTTCAATTCTTCAACATGGATACCTGAGATTTACAACTATGGAAATTTCCAGAATGTCACCTAAGTACCTTAGCTAAGTACCCTTTGCTAAGTACCTCCCTAAGGCTTTCTTTGAGCTCTTGATACCCTATGGAAGCAGATCAATCACACACCCAGTATCTGTCACTGCAGTCTCCATATTGAAAACACTGCTGGTGACCTTCCTAAGAGGAAAAGAATGTGGGTGTTTCATTTGGGTTACCCCAAATCTATTGGGAACATACCATGGAGAGAAGATTTCTCCCAAATGCTGAGCTGCAAGAAATTGACTTTAAAAACAGAAGCCCTGGTGGCATAGTGGTTGAGTGTGGGACTGCGGCCCACCGGCTTGGTGGTTCAAATCCAGCAGCAGCATTCCAGGAGCAAGGCTGGGCCTTCGACTCCCACCAGAGGGCAGTAATGCCCCCCCCCCAAAAAGAAAACAAGAACAAAACAAAACAAAAAACAGAAGCCATTGGCAAATTGATACTGAGGCAGGTGGGCTTCTTGTATATCAGAGAAAATTTGTTTTTCAAAGTGTTCTTTTTCTGGTCTTTGGGAAAGTAGAGTACCAGGGCTTTCTTCTCAGGTGCCACTGATGTACTTGAAACTCCTAACCTTCCAGTCCATGGCCAATCACTTTAACCATTTTTGCACCATCAATAGAGACTATTGAGATCAAGTTAAATGATGCCAATGCAAAACCTAGAGCTGGGGAGATTTATCAATCATCTAGGCCTAAAGGCTCAGAGTGACCGGAGAAACCTAGCCAGTCTCCTAGGGCCTTTGAGGTCTCCTTCATGGTTCTAGTGAAGCAGATTTACTGATACACATTGTACCAATTGAAATTTCACATAATTTTTGGGGGGTGAAGGAAGGCTACCTGGACTTATTTTACATATGACAAAATTGAAGTCTAGCTAAAACAACAGGAGAACACAGTGTAAAATCAAGTAATAGGGGTTGAAATGTTAACTATGTTCCCAAAAGGTATGTGTAGGAAGAATAACCTGGGATATAATCCTCTTGGAAATAGAGTTTTCTTTGCTATGTTAATTATCCCTACCCTGAGCTATAAAAAGAGCAGACTAAGAGCACCTTGTGTTAAGCATTGAGCTACAAACTAAAAGAACCAAAGTCCAAAGCCATCAACCCAAGAAGAGACCATCTACTCCTATAAAGATGGACCATCTCAGGAACACTGTGGAGTAGTTCTACCCAGCTTACAGTGATGCTAGGGGTCAGAATGAGTGTGATGGCAGTGGGTGTTTTGTTTTATTGTTGTCCGGGTGGTACAAATGGTTAAATACTTAACTACTTACTGAAAGGTGGTTGATGACTCAAACCCTGTCCATACTGTCTAGTCAGAAAGACTTGACAATTTTCTTCCAAATGGACACAGTCATAGAACATATGTCTACTCTGAAATGCCTAGAGTTACCATGAGTCAGAATCAACTTGATAGGAACTAAAAAAGAGAGAAAGAGCAGATTATGCATAAAAACACCCACAAATGGTACGCATGTACAAATGCACACAAGACACACAGACAAATGTCATATGACACTTGCCAAAAAAGCACAAAGGAATGCCTAGGCTCAGTGACCCGGAAAGAATTGGCATGACCAAGACTCCAATTTAGTCTCTTTGTCTTCAGAACTGTAAGAAAAATAAATTTCTGGTCTTTAAAGTCACACTTGTCATATTTCTGATCCAACGGCATCCACTCACTCAATTGCCATCTAATCAATCTGACTCATAGTGACCCTAGAAGATGGAGCAGACCAGGCCCCTGTGGGTTTCTGAGACAGTAACTCTTTCCGTGAATGGAAAGTCTCACCTTTCTTCTGCTACAATAACATTAGGAAACAAATATTCTCCCAAAACAAAGATGAGCAAAGAAAAGTCAAGACTCTAAATCTCTAGGTGAATCAGTGACAATAATTGACATGGTAGTCTTTCAGACACTCCAGAGGTAAGACGTGTTTTGCCCAGAATCACATAGATTTGTACTTCCCCCAGGTACACAGATGTCTCTTAACAAAATGTGCAAGAAGACTCCGCTCCTCCAAGATACTCCCTCCACCAGCACAAATGTTTCCAGAATCAATGAGAGACTCGGTGCAATCGTTCCTCCTTACAGCTTCCAGTAGGCCCTGACATAGGAAATATGCTTTGGAAATGAGGTCTTGGCTATTTCTCAGAGATCTGGAAGAAAGTTTCTTTTACATCCAGGGATTTGCTTTGATATGTTTTTTTTTTTAAAGAAGACAAAGAAAGAAATGAGTTGTACAGGTTTATATTAAACTCTGGCCTGATTATCTAACCAAAATGACTTTTTTATTTAAAATTTTAAAGGTATTAGCCTTTGTTGTTATTCATCTGGGAGTCCATGATTATCCCATTATATTAGAGCCAAATTTCCTGTTGAGAAAACAGAACCAAGAGCCTCTTCAGAACAAGTAAATAATATGCATTTTCCAAAGTAATTTTCAGACACAAATACATATGCGCTATGTGCTCAGATTACCAAAAGGACAAAATCACCAAGAAGAAGATGATGCTGTCTAACGATTTCAAAACTAAATATATTTGCACCCAAACAGAAATACCTTCCATGTTCTAGAAAGATCCACTTCAGCCTACTTGATAAATTATCCCTCATTTTGCCACCTTCCATGTCCTGCTTTTGATAGCTTTGCAAAAACAGCAGGGAAAACATCATCTTGAAGCCTGCATGGATTGTTTTCAAGAATAAAAATTTCCACCCTTCTCTCTCCCACTCTCATAATCAACCAACTGAAGTATTCTGTGTTCACATGCATGTGCCCACGTGCAGGATTTGCTTACCTGTTCACCACAAGCTTCAGGTTTCTTCTGCAGACTGTCTTCAAGCTCTGCTCTCTTTGGGGACAGGACTGGGAGCCAATCAGAGCCCACGACACACAGAGATTCTTAGGAACAATTTTTCCATCTACCCAGAGCCCAGTCACTGCTTCTCTGAAATTAGACTTGAGACGGATTTCTTGGAAGGAGAAATAGAGGTAGGAATCAAAGAAGAGGAAACGGTCTAGAAGACAAACTTGGAGAAGCATCTGTAACTCCATAATGAGGCTTCTCACTTCCTGGGGGGGGCTTCAAGGAACAGAAAACCAGTCTGTTGTCTCACAGCTCTGGAAACTCTGTCAAAATCAGGTATCTGCCATGTTGATTGTTTCTTAGTGCTTTGAGAGAGAAATTATTCTACACATCTCTTTGTAGCTTCTTATAACTCCCAGGACCCTTGGCTTCCTTTGACTTGTATCTACCTCCATCGGCCCATGTTTGTCTTGATTCTATCTAACCATGCCCATTCTCTTCTTTCATAAGATCCACCACTGGTGGGCTAAGAATCATCTCTACTCCATGAAACTGCATGTTAATGGGTATATTCAAAAGACCTATTTCCATTTAAATCACATTCACAACTATCAAGGGTTAGGTCTGAAACATATTTTTGAAGGGAGACACACTTTAATCCATAACAGAGTGCTAGATTCTTTATTGGGGGCTGAAGGGCAGCTGCCTCTAAACTTCAACATAGACCTGCCATCAGTTCTGCTGTTCATTTCAACCTAGGCACAACCAGTTGTACGCCTCTCTCTGAAATGCCTTTCCCACACTTCTTTTCTAGATTGTTTGCCCAATTCCTCAAGACTCTCCTAGCTTTCTGAAGAAAGCATTCCTAAATTATGCATTTTTGAAATTTTAGTTTCTATAGACCTCCATCGAGAAAGAAATCAGATGATGAGAAGCCTTACAGGGGAGTCAAGGAGAGGAGACGGGCCAATCAAGGTGCAGTGAGGTAGCAATTAAACATGCAACTTTCCTCCAGTTCCTGAAGGCTTCCTCCCCCCCAACTCTCGTGGTCCCAATTCTACATTACAAATCCAGCTGGGCTGAAGAAGTTGCACTGGTAGAGATGGGAACTGAAAATTCGGGGAACCCAGGACTGATGAGCCCCTCGGAGCCAGTGGTGAGATTGGAGTCACCGAATGGTGGAGAGAAGATGGGGTAGAGAGATGGAGTCAACTACAAGGATATACACATAACCTCCTATCCAGAGGACAGACATTGGAGGAGTGGGCGAGGGGAGAGGTCAGGCAGTGTAAAATATGACAAAACAATAACAACTTATAAAGTATTGAGGGTTGGTGGGGGAGGGGAGGCAAGGACGGAGGGGAAAGGATGAGAATCTGATATCAGGGGCTCAAGTGGGAAAGCGGATATTGGGAGAATGATGACAACAGCAGACACGTGAAGGTGCTTGCAACAGCATATGTATTTATGTATTGTGAAAAATGATGTATGAGCTCCCAATAAAATGATTTTAAAACAACTATTTGCTACAAAACCACAGAAACCTTTATTAAACAAAAATATTAAACTATGTACGAAGTCGTTTCTTGATATATCCTCCATATTGGTCCAAACACTTCTGAAGGTGCTGTTTCTATCTTTCTTTGTTTTCTGTTTTTTATTTTTTGCTACTTCTATCTTTCTAACCCTTTCCTGTAGATGCTTATGTTCTACCAATGACATCATGTTCAAAGACAGTTTGACACACTCTAGAGACTCAAATCGTGAACCTTTCAAAGACTTTGAGGAATGAAAACAAGTCTAAAGAGGCAAGATCATAGATATGGGGTGGATGGGATTAAGTTTCCTAAGAAAATTCTCATAGAGCATTCTTTCCTACCCTGGAAAAATGAGCAGATGTATTGTGGTAATGCAGAAAACTTTGTTGGTGCAATTTCCCTGGCCTCTTTCACACCACTTCAATTTTCTCAAAGCTACTCTTAATAAACTTCCATGACCATCATGGCCATCCTTTCCTTTGAGATAATCTCCTTTGGCATCATATCAATGTGAATTACAGGGAGTGTGGAGTGGAGACCCAAAGCCCATCTACAGACAATGGGACATCCCCTTACAGAAGGGTCACAAGGAAGAAAGAGATTAGACAGTTAGGATGCAGTATAGCACCAAGGAAACAAACAACTTTACTCTAGTTCTTTAATGCTTCCTCTCCCCATCCTCCCACCCCACTCCCACCCTCAACCCTCACTATCCTGACTTCAGTTCTACCTTCCAAATCTGGCTAGACCAGAGCATGTATGTGGGGACAGAAAAAAGATAGAAACATGGGGAATCCATGATAGATTAAGCCCCTCAGGGTCAATAGTGAAAGTAGCAACACCAGGAGGGGAAGGAGAATGTGGGGTACGAAGGGGGAACCAATCACAATGTTATACATATAAACCCTCTCTAGGGGACAGACAACAGAAAAGTGGATGAAGGAAGACATTGGTCAGTGTAAGACATAAAAAAAAATAATTTATCAAGGGCTCATGAGGGAGGGAGAGTGAGAGAGGGAGGGGGAAATGAGAAGGGCCCAAGTAGAAAGAAAATGTTTTGAAAATTACAATAGCAACATATGTACAGGTGTGCTTGACACAATGGATAGATGTATGAATTGTGATAGAAGTAGTATGATAAGAAAATTAGAAGAGAAAAAATATTATGATGGAAAAAGTATGTCTAATAAAATATAGCTATTCTCTAAAATATGATTACTCCTTTGGAATCCTAACAAACAGTCATCATAACTTTCTGCCTTAAATTAACTGGTCTAGCAGATCGCCCTCCAGAAAACACTGTCTGGTCCTGGTGTTACTTTTTTAAGGCACCCAAACAAGACTAAGATAAGTGTCTTAAGGGGAGAAGTTGTCTGAAGCCATCCACAGATTACAGGTTGTTTTATTTAGAATAAACCAAACATGCATAAAACCGGGCATGTAGTAGTAGTAGTAACAATACTTCTTGACTTCCCCCCACAGATGCATATTCCAAACAGGTTGTTGACATTTAATGGACTCTCCAGCTCTTGAGATCAGTGCCATTTTAATTTCATGAAGATATACACAAGTAAAACCAAACGTCCTAAATACTGATTATAGATAGGGCACTATTGACAAATATCAAACATTGCTAATTTCCCAAACGCCTCACTGGCTGCATCCAAAGGCAAACAGAGTCACGACAGCTTCTTAGTGATGAAATTCTTCCAGGTGCTTTCACGTTAACATGGTCCAATGTAATGTCCAGCTCAGAAGAATAAAGGTTAATATATTCTGTTAGTCCCAATTGTCATAAGAATTTTACCTAATAATATGGTTCGTTAAATGCTGAATCTAATAATTATGTTTGCTGTAATAGAAATTATTCAGACAGATAGGATCTGAATAGTTGTGATTTATTAATTTAGACACAAATTTAATTAGCAATTGATTTTAATTGTGTCTCCCTCTGAACAATAAGTTTTGTGAAAAGGCATACTGGAAAGAATGATCAACTAAAAAGTATCAGGTAACAATAACGGAAGCAACAACACTCTGCTTTGAGCAATACTACTATCATGATTTTCACCTGCAACAAGGGAAACAACAGTAATTCCAGGAAATTTGAAGAGGGGTCTCTTTTTCCTCCCGCTGAAGCACTGCTCTTTACCCCAGGAAGAAGGACATCACAGCAGATCAACAAAGTCACACGTTGATCTGTTCACAAGTGGAGGGAATATGAGAGTACCACGCACCACTGGCTCCACTGGAAAACCCATCTCCAGCTTCAGATCGATGTGAGGTTCTATTACTGTGACTCCAGACTGCTATTCTCTGAGCCATTTCAAAAAGGCCATGGCAACTGCGGCAGTCATGTGCTTATGTTAATTTTATGATTGAAATGTAGGGGTGGAGTCTAGCCTGTTAACTGGAGATAGCCCTTGAGTAGCCAATGAGGCCTCTATGTGGGCATGGCTTTCTCCTGAGACTTCTGGGAAATCTCGCGATATTTCCCTCGTGAAGATGAGAAGCTATCTTCCCCAGTTGTTGGGAGTTAGTTAGAGAGACGATTAATTAAGGACAAGACAAGCTAGCAGCGTTCGAGAAGCTGGAGGAGCCAGCGGAGAGACCACACAGCTTTGCCCTGATGGAGCCAGACCTCTGAGGCTGGGGCGGCCAGATGGAGACCTCAGCCAGCGATGAGTTGCTTCTGCTGTTGATGGACCCTGAGCCCTGGAGGCGAGGTGCCCTGCCAGCACCGGGATTCTGCACTCACTGATCTGTGACTTCGTGAGTCAGAAGAAAACTTTATAGACTGATTTCGGGCATTTGGGTTAATATTGAACTTATGACTTTGAACTGGACTCGGCTGGGATGCTTTCTCCATGTCCCATTCCTTTTGTATAAAAACCCTTTCCTTTTATCGATATGCGTGTCCTTGAATTTGTTCCTCTAGTCTACCTGGACTAACACAGCAACCCTTCACCATCGCCACAAAATTCCAATATCTTGTGCTGGTGATCAATGTTTTTAGTCTCTGAAAAGGGGACTTGTCTTCTTGCCCCCCATTCCCTCTTCTACCAGCCTAAACCCTACTGGTTTCTCTCCTACTGGGCTGTCAAAGATTGCCAACTCTATCCCTTTAATAAGTATGTGTATTAATAATAGAAGTGAAGAGTTGGGGTTCTGAATTAAAATCTCTTTACACACAGATTATGGCCCTTCGATCGTGTTTTCCACTAACAAGTTATCCTTGATACAATGCTTGATTCTAGAAATGGGGCTGAAAATACACAAGATGAGGAGAGAGCATCTTGTTAATGCAGGAAGGAAACTGCTAAAGATGCCTAGGGTTTTAGTTAAAGGACTTAGGAGTCAGCATAAAGAAAGATGTTTCCACCACAAAAAATAGGACAACT
>PVJH01029591.1:0-25847 GCA_004026705.1 Nesogale talazaci
GGAGGTTCAAATCCAGCAGCAAGGCTGGGTCTCTTACTCCCACCACCAGAGGGCAGTGATGCCCCCCTAAAAAACAACAACAAAAAATGTATTTTTGATGGTTTTAGGAATCGAGACACCGCTCCTCTATCTGTCTCCATGCACTCTGTCCAGATGCAGACACACCCACATACTAGTATCTGGTGTGAAGACTATTAGCCATGCTGCACCATGCTCCAAGACAAAATTTCATTTCTTTTGTGTTGTTGTTGTTGTTGTTTTGGGGGCATCACTGCCCTCTGGTGGTGGGAGTAGGAGGCGCAGCTTTGCTGCTGGATTTGAACCTCCAACCCAGTGGGCCACAGTCCCAAGCACAACCACTACATCACCAGGGCTCAGCCCCAAATTTCATTTCTTGTCATTAGAAATAAATATTTCACAATATATAATTACATGCTTTTGTTTTTTTCTTTATTGAGAGGGCATCACTGCCCTCTGATGGGAGTGGGAGGCCCAGTCTTGCTCCTGGAGAGCCACTGCTGGATTTGAACCGCCAAGCTCTTGGGCCGCAGTCCCGCACTCAACCACCACGTCACCGGGGCTCAGCCTGTTGTTTTTCCTTTTGATCTTTTTTCCCCCAATGATTTTATTGGGGGCTCTTACAGCATTGAATACATCATTTGTATCAAGCACATTTGTACACATGTTGCCATATTAATTTCCAAATATCTTCTACTTGAGCCCTTGGTATAAGATCCTCTTTCCCCTTTCTTTTCTTTTTTTTTTTTAATAGATCACTTTCTTGGGGGCTCATACAACTCCCCTCACAATCCATACATACATCAATTGTATGCAGTCCACATTTGCACACTTGTTGCTACCATCACTCTCAAAACATCCTCCCTCCACGTAGGCCCCCAGTACCAGCTCCCCATATTTCCCTTTCCTCCCCCCTCCCCCTTTTCCATGTACATGTTGTTTTTGCAGTGAAACACTATGCTTTTAATTATGTTCGATTTGTAACCATGAAAATACATTCTGCAGATCAGATATTTACATGATGATTCAGAACAGTAGCAAAATTACAGTGACGAAGTAGCAATGGAAATAATTATATGCTTGTGGGGTCACCACAACATGAGGAACTGTATTAAAGGGTCGTGGCATGAGGAAGGTTGTTATAGAGGAACCCCACTTCCAAGTCCGACCAGTTTATCTTAAAGTAATAAATATGCATGATCCCATATTTTGTGCTGCTCAGGAATTTGAGAGTTTTAGCTGAGAGAGTGTGGCTGAGGGTGTCACTCCAGGTTGTCTGTCATCACGCTGTCAGCCAGGACTCAAAGATGGGTTTCTAAGACAGCTCAGTGACAGAAGGCCCTCTCTGTAGTCTAGAAGTTCTCATAGAAGTTGACTTTCCCTAGAAAAGTGATTGGGGGGGCCGAGCCCCGGTGGCGTAGTGGTTGTGCGCGGGACTGCGGCCCACTGGGATGGAGGTTCAATTCCAGCTCACAGGGGCAAAGGCTGGGCCTCCTACTCCCACCACCTGAGGGCAGTGATGCCTAAAAAGTTAAAAAAAAAAAAAAAGAAAGAAAAGTGATTGGGAAGGGTGCGTGAAGGAAACCACAGTGCTTTTTAGGAGCTAGTCTCACAAGCATTCAACAGGAAGGAAGTTGTATGTTCTTCTTGAAGGGAAGATGAGCTATCTTAAACCACCACCTGGAGGCGTGGAGAAGGTGTGAGGAGAAAGATGATGAAAAATTGCTGTACCCGAGAGTGAAAAATCAAGTTGCTGGAAAATTTAGTAGGATTTTGCGTGCCTATTGGAGGTTTATAGCAATGAATTTAAAGGACTACGCGACCTACTGACCCCCCAGCTTGGCTAGGTGCATTTATTGGTGCTTTTATGTATCCTAGGCTAACCCCATTACTGCTCCCACCAGGCAGGCATATTTGTTCTACCTGTCTACCTGACCGCTTCCCTCGTTAGCTTATGAACCTTTCAAAGGGGCTATGAACTAGCCAGCACATGATGCGTCATCAATAAACCCTTATTAAACAATTAGGTCTCTTTCAAACTCCTGCCTTTAGGGGGGAAAAAGATGATTAAAGCAAGCCACAATATAGCAGGGAGTGGGGGAGGAGGAGAACGTTTTAGTCATGGGGTAGATGGATACTTTGACAGTCACAACAGTACCTAGAATGACAGGAGCTTGTTTGCCACCCAAATTCTTAAGGATTGTTGCGAACCCAAATCCAAGACCGCCTGCCCCCCTTCCCAATCCAGGCTTCCAGATTACGTTCTGAACAAAGTCTAATGGAAGGTTTCTATTAATCTCATATTGCTGCCATGACTTCTTACCACAAACCGAACGACTTGGAGCAACATGAACTTGTCATCCCATAGTCTATGATGATCCTCGAGTTCTTGGCACAGGACCGTGCTGGGTTTCGTTCTGCTGTGCTTAAGATTGCTCTGAGTCTCAGCCGAACCGAAGGCACCTAACGACAGCAAAGTTCTATAGGCCAGAAGTCCAGCCGAGGTCTCAAGGGCTAAAATGAAGGTATGAGCAGGGCTGCGTTCTGTTGTGGAAGCCCTAGGTGAGAATCTGGGTCCTCACTGTTCCCAGCTTCAAGAGCCGCTAAAATACGCAGGCTAAAGACCTCATTAGGAGCTCTGGGGGCGCAGTCAGTGATGAGGAAGGCTGCTAACCACCGGGTCAGCAGTTCGAAACCACCAGCTGCTCTTCAGGAAAAAAATGAGACTTTCTACTCCCTTAAAAAGTTAGTTTCAGAAGCCCATCGGGGCAATTCTCTGTCCCATTGGGTCACAGTAAGTTGGCATTGACTTGAGTTGATGGTCCCTGTGGCAGTCCCCTAATCTGTATCAATTTGAGGATTAAGAGTATAGGGGTGCGGTCTAGCCTGTCAATCTGGAGGTAGTCAATGAGACCTCTGTGTGGCCACGGCCTTCTCCTGAGAATTCTGGGAAATGAGGTAATTTCTTCTTGGAGGCAGAGACACCATCTCTCTCAGTTCACTTCCTTGGCAACTTTCTAGTGACAACACTCTCTTGGAGACGCTGTGCTGACAAGACACAAGGCTGATTCCCTGTGAGACATCCTGGAGGAGAAGGCACATGGACCTACCCTGATGGAACCAGACCTCTGAAGCCGGAAAAGCCACTTAGAGACCCCTACCAGCGATGAGCTGTTTACAACGCCACTGGATCGCAGGCATTCTATTAACCTGGCTTGTGATCATCTTGCATTTGGTGTCATTGCATGTGTTTCGTGAGTCTGAAGAGGACTTTATAGATTGGTATCGGACATATAGGCTAATATCAGACTTATGATCTTGGACTGGACTGGGTTGCGATGTTTTCTTAATGTACAGTTAGTTGCTCATATATATAAACCTCTCCCTTATATTTATAAACTTTGTTTCTCAGACTAATACAGTCCCTTTCCTCCAAACCAGTGATGGTGAGTCTAAATCTTCTCACATTTCACCTGATCCTCACTATTTTTTTTCTCTCTCTCTCTCTCCTTCCCTCCTTCCAGCCCCCCCCCTTCCCTCTTTTTCTAACGACAAGCAGGAAAGGACTCATGAATAGACTGAGCTCATCTCAGTGATACAGAATCATGACTCCATCTCAAAGCCCTTAACTTGATGCATATCTTTCTGCCCTGTGCTTTTGCTGTGGAGGGTAATCTTTTCCTACATCCTGGGGGTCAGGACATGGATGTGTTTGAGGACCCCTTATTATACCTACCATAAGACTGCAGAAACAGAAGTAGCAAAGTCCTGGTGAGGGCTAATTGTGAGAAATAATGAAACAAAAATGTAAACGTTGATGATTTTATTTAGTACTATACATAAAGTTAAGGCGTCCCGGTGGGGCTGCGGGGTAAGCATTAGCGGTAAATGGTGGACTGCTAACTACAAGGCCAGCAGTTCAAACACAACAGATACTCTGTGGGAAAAAGATGAGGCTGTCTGTTCCTATAAAGATTTACAAGCTTGGAAATTCCTTAAAGGGCTGCTAAGAGTTGGGATTGACTCAGTGGCAGTGGGATACTATGGTTAGGAGTCCTGGTGGCACAGTGGCTAAAGTACTCAGCTTCCCCCCCCCCCCCCCGCCCCGAGATTGGCAGGGAGAAAGCTGCGAACATCTCTGAGGGAAAAAAGATAATACGTTTCTGTGTAAAGGTGTGCAACGTTGGAAACCTTACGGTGCAGTTCTAGCTTATCCTGTGGAGTCATTACGAGCTGGGAGCTACTGAAAGCAGTGGTTTTCTTTGTCAGGGTAGAAATGCCAAGCGGTGAACCAGGGCTGAGAGGTAAGAGATAAGTGGATATAGAGCCCTGCAAACACTACAGACAGACTATTGCTTCTTTTAGGTGGCTTCAAAGTTGAAATCAACACACACGAAGGCATTTTGTTTCTGTCGAACAAGTTACTGTGTTTCAAAATCCAGGAATCCCTGGATTTTCAAAATCCCTCTTAGGAAGGGCCTGCTTTCGGAAGACTTGGTGGCCTCAGGAACGACACATGGGCTGCTAATCACACGGTGAGCAGTTCAAACCCACCAGCCCTGCTCACAGGAGATGGAGAAGGCTTTCTGTTCTTGTCACGATTTATCAGCTGGGGAAGCCCAGCAGTGCTACCCTGTCCTGTAGGGTCGCACGACTTAGAATAGATGGATGGCACTGAGATTTTGATTTTCACTAGCCAAAAGAAATTGGTAAACTTTGTTTACTCACAGAACAAAGCAAAACAAGCACACAGCGTTTGTTTTGCAGTTAGCTGTTAATTAAGAGACAAGATGCAATCCAGGTAGTGAGTGTGGCTGGCCACGCTCTGTCCCGCTGGAACTACACGCAGTGTCTGTGTCAAGCCGCCACAGCTTTGAACGGAGTCTGCGAACACCCTTGATCAGCGCTAGCTTAGATTTTATGTGTTATTTGGTGTGATTTGGGTTCTGGCTAACATGGTCTGTAAATGCTTGTATATCTTTCTCATAGAAAACAATGACAAAAAAAAAGCAATGAGAATTGCTTTTTCACTTTATATCATTTGAGGTTACCAAACTACTTTGAATTGGGGGGGTGGAGGGTGGGAGTGCGGGGAACTACACTTTATTTTCTATCTAAATACAGGACTCCATTGAAATGCCACTAGATGGCAGAGAAGAGCAGAGAATAAATTCTTTTTTGAGGGGAAAAAAAAGACCTTTCTACTTGGAGAAGTCCAAAATTCTGGAAAGGGGGCTACCCTAAGCCCCTCAAAATAGAAAACGATATTATTTTTAAAGGTTTCTAGAAACAGTAATTTCATAAATTTCCTCCATCTTCTATTTGGGAACCTTGTTCAAAATGTACACCGATGCCACACAGGTAGGCATAATTCAAAATCACTCGGCAAACTCATGACTCCAAACAGAACTAAAGACTGCGTGAGCTTACAAAGACGTTATCCCAAAAGAGGTGGAAAAGGACACACGGCCTGGCCTTGACTTGACTTGAGAAAACTTTTTTTTGTTTGTTTTTTTAGAAAACGGAACGACTGCATCCTGCGCACCCCTCACTTGGCTGTCCCTTGCGCTGGTCCGCTCTCGAGTTTTCCCTGGACTCGTGGTTTCGTGCATAACAGATGGAGACACTGCCCGGTCCTGATCCCTCTCCACGCTCAGCTCCAAAGTAGACCCAGGGATCCAGCGGGTCTCAAGGCTAATGTTCAGCGATAGCTCACTTGGCCGTTTCCCCCGAGCTCCACGTAGTCGGGAGGCTGCTGAAACCCGGCCTTCCCCACACTGTTGATTTCTTGACCGCTGTTTCCAGGGGCCTCAACGGTAAATTCAAGTAAAATGAACGTTTTGACAACAAATCTTTTCTCCATTTGCCATGGTGTTGCTCAGTGGTCCAGTCATAAGGACTTGTGTTTTCTGTGTGCTGTTGGCAGGTGACAAGTCAGTGTCGGCTGACTGCAGCCCCGCGCCAACCAGCAGAAGCTGCCGTGCGGCCTCCGCCATCGGCATAATGGCTCCTGTTCCGAGCCGATGGTTGCAGCCACTGTGTCCATCCATCTCCTCGAGGTCCTGTATATCGAGGCGCAATCCATACAGAGGGCTAGCGTTTTCTTGATACCGTGGTGTCATCCATACTGAACGTGAGAGTCTATGGCCGTCATCAGAGTGCTGCAAATCCTCTGCCTTGCCAGCCAGCAAGATTGTGTCCTCTGAATCTTGCAGATTATTAGTCCCAGAGCCAGCTCGAATTCAACTCACCCCAGCATGAACTAACCATCTTCCTTCTCCACAGTCTGTTTCTCCTGTTCTCTATTTTGACGACAGATGTCATCCCTATCTCATTGGCCAATCCAGAAAACTTTTGGCTATACTGATTGTTTTCTTTACTGTCAACTTGTATAGATTAAGTATTTTATTATTTTTTTCATTGACATGTTTGAAAATGATACAATTTTAATGTGTTTGCAGTTATACTAAGAATATACACGTCTATATTTAAGTTTTCAAAATTGGACTTACCATCTTTGACCTACCCTTAGGATTATTTAAAAATCCATTTGTCCTCCTCTTGGTTTTTCTTAAGGAACCCTCCCTAGTGGCACTGCGTGACAACTGCTGGCTGTTACAGTCCAGTGAGACTAACACTAGCCACTGAAACAACATCCTGTGGACTGCTGACTGACCTGCCTCCTTCCGCCTTCCATCTTGAAAAGTCCCACCTTGAGTGATTTTAAAATGTACTCTGACTTAAACAAATAAAATATATTCTTGTGTTCTCAAGATTACATCATGGTAATTAATAATAATGTTCTTTTTGATGTTGTAACCAGGATATTATTTATTTATTATTTATTTATTTAGGCATCACTGCCCTGGTGAGAGTAGGAAGCCCAACCTTGCTCCAGGAGAGCTGCTGCTGGATTTGAACCACCAACCTTGTGGGCTGCAGTCCTGCACACAATGACTGTGCCACCGGGGCTCAGTCTGTTTTTATTTTATTAACCAGGATGTTATACTCAATGCTGTACCAATGTTGTAATCAACGCTCATTAGATCTAAAGAATAAAAACATTAAATTTTGCTTTCTGCTTCTGTCCATGCTTGCTTCAGTCCTAGACAAACGATAAATGAGTTTTTGCCTTTAAAGATGAATTAAAATGTCCACTCAGAACTGCAATCAAAGCATAGCTTTTAGATTTTAGCAGTCTGGTGATAACCGAGTATAGACTCTTCTCAATTATCAAGACATGATAGCAGCTGCCATTTATTTGAACCCGCAACATCAGCAGCCACTCTGTAAGAGAAAGATGTGATTGTCTGCGGACATAAAGATTTTATATTATGCCTTAAATTCTGAGCATCCCAGTTTAAATCTACTAAACTCTCTCAGAATATCTTAACCTGAAAAACTCAAACTTTCAAGCCTTGAGTTATATTGAAAGATTCTTTGGGCAAAATATTGAATGATGCAGGAAGCATCAAAAGAATTTAGATGGAAACAATACAGAACCATTGTACCAAAAAGAACTAATCAATATCCAAGTGTTTCAGGATGTAGCAATGAACAAGAACTATTGGGACTAGAGGAAGAACTTTATGCAGCACTAAAAGCATTAGTCAAAAACAAGTCTCCAGGAATTGTTGGAATACCCACCGAGATGTTTCAACAAGCTTGTGAAGCGCGGGAAACACTTGGTCACCTATGCCAGGAAATTCGAAAGTCCAAGAAGTCCATATTTGTACACATTCCAAAGAAAAGTGACCCAACAGGATGCAGGAATTATAGCAATGTCATTGATATCACATGCAAGTAAAATTTTTGCTGAAGATTATCCAAAAATGATTGCAGCAATACATTGACAGGGAGCTACCAGCGATTCAGGCTGGATTCAGAAGTGGACACGGGACAAGGGATGTCATTGCTGATGGTAGATGGGTCTTGACTGAAAGCAAAGGATACCAAAAATATATTTACTTGTGTCTTATTGATTATGCCACGGCACCCGTCTCTGTGGATCATAACAACTTATGAATAGTCTTAAGAAGAATGCTTACGTAGAATTGTACATGGATCAAGAGGCAGTTGTGTAAACAGAACAGGGGAATGCTGTACGGTTTAAAATTAAGAAAGTTGAAAAAAAATTAGGAAAGTTGTGCCTCTCACTCAATCTGTAAGCAGAAAAAATAATCAGAAAAGCTGGCTCATATGAAAAAGAACATGACATCAAGCTTGGACAACCTGAGACATGCAAATGACACAATCTTGGTTGCTGAAAGGGAGGAAGACCTAAAGCACTTGCTGATGTAGAGGAAAGATTGAAGCCATCATTGGGAATCATAACTCAGGCTAACGAAGACTAATAGATAACATCCTGATAATTGGAGAAAAGGTGGAAGTCGTCAAGGATTTTTGTCTTGCTTGTATCCACAATCAATGCTCGTGGAAGCAGCACCAAGAAGCCAAAAGACACATTGCACTAAGTAAATCTGCTGTACAAGACTGCTTTAGAATATTGAGAAGCAAGGAAGCTACTTCGAGGACTAATATGTTCCTGAACCATGCCATGGCATTTTCAATTGAAAAATATGCATGTGAAAGTTGGACACTGAATAAGGAAGACGGAAGAAGCGATATATTTGAGTTGTGCAAGATCCTGCTTGGTAAAATCCAAGGGCCGTAAAAAAAGAAGGGCCTGGATGAGATGGACTGACACAGTGGCAGCCACAATGGGCTCAACCATAGGAGCGATTTTAAGGCTGGTGCAGGGCTGGGCAGTGTTTCTGTTGTGTAAAGGCCGCTGTGGGTCAGAACCAGTGGATGGCACCTAACAGCCACAGCAGCTGAACGCAAAAAACTACGGATGCCTGGGACAGTTCAAAATCCGTTTGCAAAGTCCCCTCATAGATTAACCCTTAATGGATTCTTTCTGATCATTAACCAAGCACACAGATAACCCAACCCCGAGGCAGAATGCCTCCGAAAGAAGATGACTTCCACCTCTCTCAGTGCAGCCCAGGGAAGCGCAGGCTCTCTTCAGGAACTTACCTGAGTGTGTCCTTGATGGAAGGCACTTTATTGGGGGACAACAGAGGGGGTCGAATAGTTATTAGTCAAGCCTTATCAATTCTGCTCTAACTGCCTGGGTTGCCTGGTTCAGTTCCTGTTTCTTTAGTCCCACCTGTAACTGTGATGTATTATTGATCTGCCTCCAGTCATGAATTTGTGATGGCTTCCTTTGTTCTATGTCCTATTTATCTAGTTTTCCAGTGTGAGTCCTTGGGTACCATTTTACTTTTGTGCCAATGGCCTCTCTCATCCTGATGATGCGTCTGTGTCTTTGTGTGATCTTTGTCCCTTGAAGACTTAATAAAAACTAAAAGATTTAATAAATGTTCTCCTTAAACTTTATTTGATGTTGAAGTATCCTGTGTATCCTAAAAGATCAGATGACCCCCAAGGAAACCCAAAAGCACGTTTCTACTCTGTCCTATAGGTCACTCTGAGTCAGAATTGATTCAACAACAGTGGGTATGGTTGGTTTGTTTGATAGCTTCATTGGGGGTTGTGAGCATCTGCTAAAGATACAGTCTCCCAGCTTTTGAATGTCTAACACTGTTTTTTCTGTGTCTTCATTCTTGAGTGATATTTTTGTTTAAAATAGGTTCTAGATCAGTAGCTATTTTATATCAACCCTTTAATAATACTGTTCTACCGTTACTTGATTCCTGCGTTGCTCTGTTGCTATTAGGACATCAAATCTCAATCTAACTAATGCTCTTTTTAAAATAATCTTTCTAATACTTCTACATGTCTTTCTTTACCAAGGGATGACTAGCCTTTATGAATCTCTGAGTTGGAGTCTTTCAATGATTTTCTAGCTGTTGAATCATTAAGTATTGCCTCTGTCCCTTCTTCCTTGCCGTTCCTTACATAAGCCCAACTAATGAAATAGAAATCTTCTTACCGTGTCCTCTCCACAGCCAACTTTGTTTCTGTTTCTACTTTCTGCACTCTGCATAGTTTCTGACCTATGCTCTAACTTACTCTGTATTCTTTCAGCTTTCTTCAATCTATGGCAAGTCTCTCCATTGTGAAGTAGTGACATCGAGCAGACTTGCTTGGCACCGGGTTGCCAGAAACTTTCAATTGGTAAAAATCACAATAAATGAGATGTGCCTGTATCTCCCTTATTCTGCCTATTTATGATCCTATTGTATACGCGATTATATGTCATGACCTTTAAATTCGTGTTTTCATTTCTGTCATAAAAATTTCTCACATAGCTTCTATTCTTCCTTAATACTATTTGCAAAAATGTAAAATATTCATCATGTGGGTCTGCTTTAGTTTACTTAACAATTCCCTGACTATTGGGGATTGCGTTAGTCAGATAGACTAGAGAAACAAATTCATAGGCATGCGCCTGTGTATAAGAAATAGCTGTCCACCGGAGAGCAGTGATGCCCAAAAAAAAAAAAAAAAAAATAGCTGTATATAAAGAGTAATTGGTACAGTAAGAAAGCATCCTAGCCGAGTCCAGATCAAGTCCATAAATTTGATAGTAACCCATATGTCTGATACCAATCTATAAAGCCATCTTCAGACTCATGAAACACATGCAATGACTGCAATTCAGGAAAATCGCAGGCCAGTGGGTGGGAAGTCTTGTAGATTCACTGGTGGTGTAAGCATCTCAGTGCTGGCAGGGTTCTCTACGTGGCTCCCCCAGCTCCCAGGGTTCGGACTGCATCAGGGTAGCCCCATGTGGCTTCTCATCAGAGATGTCTTTCAGGGAATGAACAAGTGTCCCGCCCCTGGTGAGCTATTTACCACCTTATAGCCTCCAAATGAAGTCACCAGGCTGCTCCCTGATTGACAGGTAAACTCCACCCTTTCACTCCTCTCAAATTGACAGCAGACGATGTAACTACCACAGGGATTAAGGTTGATTTTAGTTTTTTTTTCCTTTCTATAATAAATACCGCTGTAAGAACATATTGCATGTATACATCTTTACCTGAATTTTCTAATATTTCCTTAAGTTAGCCTTCTCTAATGAGAGTTACTGGAAATATATGAATATATTTATTCAGGCTCTTGGGTATTTGTTCTCAGTTTGTTTTTCAAAAGAGCATTCCATGTTATATATCACCGATAATGTTTAAAGTGTCTCATTCACTCTCCACTATCAGTCTAGACCAGGGGTCGGCAAACTCTTGAGAACAAAGAGCCAGTCCTGTCCCTCCTAACAACTTTAAAATCACTCGAGAGCCTTAAATATGTTTTTTCCAAACAATTGAAATCATCGTGATCTGCAGTAAGAACCTTCAAATGTTCCCGATGTTACAGCAGAGCGGCACGTTCACACGGAGAGAGCCGCAGATGGCTTGTGAGCTGCAGTTTGCCGACCACTGGGTTAGGCTATTTCCTTTTTTCAATGTGTAAAAATTTCCTTTTTAGAGGATTTCATATATGAAGTTGATAATTCGGTGTTGATCCCAGATATTAATTAGTCTTTTATATATCCTCTTTTTACTTTTTCATATAATTTGCTTATTAGGAATTTAATGTTTCTCTTATCAATTCAAATAACTTTGCTTCATACAGGAAAATATTGAGTAACAACACACAACAAAAACAAACTTCATTTATTTTACGTGAGTCTAAAAGAGTCCACTGACAAGTAAATGGAAAAAGAAAGGATATAGGCTATTAAATTTAATCACTATCCGGGTCACAAGTACTCTTTTAAGTTCCTTCTGAGAAGGAATTGCCTTCTACTTCTGTAACTGATGCCTCAATCCGCCCTCAATCCACCCAGCCAGCAACTTGTAAGGAAAATCTGGGTAAGGGTCCAAGGTCACATGGCAAGGGTCTATAAAAAACACACAATTTTCATGTTGCTGACTGCTGAGAATTTTGAAGTGTTTTGTTTGTTTTTCTTTTTTTTCCTTCCAGCTCCTGCACCACCAAGAACTGGGCTCGAATTTTGAAGTTTTTATAGGTAAGTTTGGTATATTGGGTGGGCGAACAAAAATAGTTCTCATAGCTTAGTCTACAATTTGAAAATGGCTCCAATCATTACATATTCCACAGCTTTACCACCTCAAATACACTCCCTGTAAGGAAACAGTTTTTGCATTTAACCTAACCCTTTCTTGTTCATTCATTTGTAACAACTGGCACTTTTTGGAGAGACGAAGAGCGCTTTGCAGCCCCCACTTAGTCACGGATAGTCCATAACCAGCGAAGTTGCCGGTATTTTCAATGAGCTGATAAAAATCTGATCGCTTTAACCCATTCACTCCCTGGGCTTAATTTTGATTTTAAAAAACTTTTATTAATCTCATGGTATAGCAAAATAAGGACTAAACCTCATCTCTTACTGGATAGTAAGTAGTACATCCTATAAGAAAACCTTTAATGTTTACTAATACATTTCCAGGACTATTTAAATCAAATGCCTGATTTTGACCAGTTAATTGTTTCAAAAGTATAAATATGTAGATGCCAGGGAATGCCACAGATTATTAAGATGTACGTCCATTGTCCTCTCTACCAGATGACCCAAAGTGACATTTTGAAAAAAAATTTTTTTTCCCTATGTGAACAGCTCCATCAATTATCATTGCGGTTGGGTTCCCTGACTCCTCCCTCTCAGCTTCCCCGTGGCCTTCAGTGCCTACTGGATTCCAGAGCTGGATTCTACTGGATTCTCTGCCAGATGATTTCAACTTGGGGAGGGATTCCTGAAATGGAACTCTAGGTCACTTGGTGGGTCAGTAAGGCCCGAAGGGGGGAGAGCTGTTGTGATGTGGAGAGGTGGCTAACATTGCCATCCTTTGACAGAAATAAACTGAGAAAAAGAAAAAGAACAATGAAGATGAAAAGAATAGCACTGGAGCTCGAAATTTCCAACAGGTAAGCTGTTAGAAAACAAACCTTTAAAACGCGATAGAAAAAAAATGCAAGTACGTTTTAAAATGTGTATTTCATGTTAAAAGAATTCAGTTTTGAAATCTGTGAAGATCATTAGAAACTGAAAATGTAGTGCTCTCAGGAACAGGAATACCAGATGTGTCTTCTTGCTTATGTGAACTGGGAAATAGCCCCGTGTGATTTTTAGTGTGAATTGTATGTAGTAAGACAGTTATTCAAAGAAACCACCAAAAGCCAGCACACTGAGTTTTAATTGTTTGTGTTTTTGTTTTCATTCGTCTCGTTGTAAGTAGCCTAAAAAAATCCCAAACAAATCCAGGTACCCTTTGTTTTTATGAGCAGAAATTAGCTCTTCTTTCTGGATGGATTTAATACATATGTATATATTTTAAAGAAATTAAAATCTTAATATTGCTAAGATGAAAAGCTCTCTTATTATACTTCGAAGAGAAATAAAGTCCATTCAGACAATCTACATCACTTTGATTTTGAAGGTAACTATTGGAAAATAAAATGTGGACATTTTCCACTAGCACTTTATATAGGAGCAGAAAATTGTAAAAATCAAGGAAAAACTGATAAACTATCTCTAGCAGAGAAAATCAAAGTATATGCAATGAAAGGATAGCTAAGTCAAATGCTGTCCTCAAATCTTGAAAGGCAGCAGACACTTCAGTCTTACACTGAAGTGATAATGGAGATTTGGGGTATGTAAATATTTGACCTGGTTAATAAATTGGCATGATGTTGAATAACCAGGCCAGTTTCGGATTTTAATAAGAGAGCAGCAATTTTTTTCTTCGTTTTCCTTGTAATTAAGTAACGTAGTACCTGTTTCTCTGGGAAAGCTCTGAAATGTGCTTTTGCAGATGCTCTAGTTGTATTTTATTTCCCCATAGCATATAAGTAGTTCATTTGACTAGCATTTAAAAAATATGCTGATTAAATACACGAGGAACATTGCTTTGTGTATAGTTTAGAACCTATGTCTTCTGTATCCTCCTGCTAGTTCTGCACGTATGAGTCCATCACTGTGTCCTAGTCGCCATGCTTATAAATCCAAAGTACCATTTCCACCAAGAACACAGAACTGCTGGGAAGATCAAGTTAGACCATCTACCTTGTCAGCAAAAGAATTCTTGATACATCACTTACTTTGAAAATCAGTAAGCCCTAAACAAGTGTGAGATGTTACTAGTGTCTGCAAAGCCCTGAAACCTGAATCAGGGGATTTATTTATTTATTTATATTAAGGAAAGAGAAAGCTTGTAGTGGGTGGGGTCTTTTCCTGAAAGAGGACAGCCGACCAAGGAACCTGGAAAAGAACAGTTCCAGCCTCCATGTTCTTCAGCTAGTCTAAGTCAAACTTTGGACCCCTAACGCACATATTCCTTGTATGGGGTAGAGATAAGGGAGACAGGGGCACAGTTTTACTATACCCGTGGCCATCGACTCCTTCAACTTACACAAAGAATTTTGTTATTAGAAAAATATTCTACTTGTTTGTTTCTCAATTTAACAACAGGACATGGGAATTTATGAATTTGTTCAAGGAACATAAACTCAGAGCTAAAAAGGAAATAGCAGAAAGAGTATGACACCTTAAGACTTTCTGGGAATCAGGAGACTTGGATTCAACCTCCTGTTCTAAGCTTACCTGCAAAATTTAACATCTGTAAAATAAGAAGTGTATATCAGAAGACCATTGGCATCTTTTCAGCTCAAAACATTCAGAGCAGTGGTTCTCAGCCTTCCTAATGCCACGACCCTCTACTCATGTGGTGGTGACCCTCCAACCATAAAATTATTTTTGTTACTTCATGACTGTAATTTTGCAACTGTTGTAAATAGGATTCCGATCCTGGAAAGGGCTGTTTGACCCCACCCCCACCCCACCCCCCACCCCCCAAAAAGGGTCGCAACCCATAGGTTGGGTGTGAACCAAAAGAAATGCAACAATCCTAAAGACACTTTAGAGAGAAGTCTTGGAGGCTAAATGGGTTACGTGATGGGCTCCTAACTGCAAGGTCAGCAGTTCAAAACCACTACCTGCTCTGCAGGAGAGTCTTCCACTCCAGTGAAGAGTTATCCTAAATATGCTTTCAAAAAGGAATGGAGAGATGAACAGAGAGAGGAGAACAATGAGGATAATAAGAGACGTAGAGAAATCAACGGGCAGACCCACACAGGTTCTCTTTCTTACCATTTTCTGTGTAAATAAAGGGACACGAAGAAAGACACATGCTTTAAAAAAGGCTCTCATGATGAGCCAGGCAGTGTGCAGCATAGCAATGATGAAGCATACAACTTCCCTCTAGTTCTTAACTGCTTCCTGCCCTCCACTATCAGGATCCCATTTCTACCTTTCAAAACCAGCTAGACCAGAGCATGTACACTGGTACAGATAGGAACTAGAAACATGGGGAATCCAGGACAGATGATCCCTTCAAGACCAGTGATGAGAGTGGCGATACCGAGAGGGTGGAGGGAAGGTGGGGCAGAAAGGGGAACCAATTATAAAGATCTGCATATAACTTTTTTCTGGGGTATGGACAATGGGGAAGTGGGTGAAGGGAAACATCAGATACTATAAGATATGACAAATAATAATCTATAAATTATCAAGGGTTCATGAGGGAGTGGGGAGTGGGGAGAAAGAGGAAAATATGAGGAGCTGATACCAAGGGCTTAAATAGAAAGCACATTTTTTGAGAATGATGGCAACAATGTAAAAATGTGCTTGGCATACAACAGATGAATGTATGGATTGTGATGAGTTGTTTGAGCCCCCAATAGAATGATTTTTTAAAAAAAGGCAGGCTGAGCCCCGGTGGTGTAGTGGTTGTGTGCGGGACTGTAGTCCACTGGGTTGGAGGCTCAAATCCAGCAGCAGCTTTCTAGCAGCAAGGCTGGGCCTCCTACTCCCAACAGAGGGCAGTGATCCCCCCCCCCCAAAAAAAAGGCATTCAGATACAGAAAGGAACATTCACAGAGAATCTGGTGGAATAAAGTGGAACAATGCTCTCAATTTGCTCATATTCCAGCTTTTCAACACAAAACCACGGAGACAATTTTAATTTTGCCTAAAAGGGTGTAAATGGAGTCATTTCAAGATTCCTGTCTAAAGAGTTAGATAAAATCAAGTTGAGAGCCGAAGTTTAGCTACCTCTGTCATAGGCTACTTGGAATTTTCATCAAAACGTCACTTGGGAACTTGAGTTTCCAAATCTTTGGGTCATTTCCAACTGAATAAACCAAAGATAAACTTTCCTGAAATAAAAATGAACCCTAAGATTTTTGTGTGTATTTTCTTTTGATTTACTTATTATTATTTTAATCATTTTATTCGGGGCTCTTACAGCTGTTAGCACAATCCATACATATATCCATTATGTCAAGCACATTTGTACCTATGCTGCCATCATCATTCTCAAAACATTTTCTTCCTGCCTAACCCCTTGGTATCAGCTCTTTTAAATTTATAAATTATTTTTTTCATGTCTTACACCAACTGCTATCTCCCTTTACCCACTTTTCTGTTGGCTGCCCCCCTGGGAGGGAGTTATATGTCAATAATTGTGATTGGTCTCACCTTACCCCTTCTATCCCTTGCCCTTCCCTCCCAGAATCCTTACTCTTATTATTGGTCCTGAGGGGTCCTGAAACACTGGATCCCTTGTGCTTCAAGCTCTTATCTATCTAGTGTATGTGTTCTGGTCTACGCAGATGTGTAAGGTAGAATTAGGGTTGTGGTAGTGGAGGGGAGTATTAAAGAACTACAGGAATGTTATGTGTTTCCTTGGTGTTATACTAACCCTGACTGGCTTGTCTCTTCTGAAAAAGGATACTCAATTGACTACAGATGGGCTTTGGGTCTCCACACCACACTCACCCGCATTCACATCATGATTTTTCTGTTTTGGGTCCTTGATGCCTGATACATGATCCCATCAGCACCTCATGATCACACAGCTTGGTGTGCTTTTAACATGTGGGCTTTGTTGCTTCTCAGCTAGATGACCTCTTGTTTATCTGCAAGCCTGTAAGACCCCAGACACTATATCATTTGCTAGCTGGGTACCACCATCAGCTTTCTTTACCACATTTGCTTACGCATCCATTTTGTCTTTTGCAATCATGTGGGGAAGGTGAGCATCACAGAATGTCGGATAATTAGAACAAAGTTGAGGGATTTCTTTTTTGAGGGATTTCTTGAGTGAAGGTCCAATATCTGTCTGCTGCCTTAATACTTAGCAAATAAATACTTGTACATAGATCTACTCCTCTATTGTTATATAAAAATGTATTTACATATATACATGCCTGCATTTAGATCTTCATAATTGTCCTTTGCTCGTGATTCTTTCCTCTATTTCTTTTTACTTTCTTCTTGTCCCACTATCATGTTCGACTTTCAATTGGGTTTTGGCAATTCTTCTCAGCTATATTGATCAAGTCCCCCAAGGCTATACCCTCCTTGCCATTGATTTTAGATGACTTGTTCTTCCCTTGTAGATTTTTTTTTTTAGGCATCACTGCTCTCCGGCGGTGGGAGTAGGAGGCCCAGCCCCACTGCTGGAATTGAACCTCCATCCTGTCCCAGTGGGCCGCAGTCCTGCGCACAACCACTACGCCACCGGGGCTCAGCCCCCTTGTAGATTTTTTTTTAATGAATCAGCATTACTTTGTTTCTGAATAGGCAGGATTTAAATATTTGAATAGTCACCACATATCTCAATTGCAAATCAACATTTCTTTTTTATTATTGAATACTTTTATAGGGGGCTCTTATATCTCCCTTCACAATCCATACATTCATCTTGTATCAAGCACATTTGAACATATGTAGCCATCATCACTATTAAAGCATTTTCTTTCTACTTGAGCCCTTGATATCAGCTCATTTTCCCCCTCCCTCCCTTGTCCTTTCTCCCGCACGAACCCTTAACAAGTTATTGATTGCTATTTCCATATCTTATATCATCCTCTGTCACGCTTCACCCAATTTTCTGTTGCTCATCCCCCTGGGAGGGGGTTATATGTTGATCCTTGTGATTGAGTCTCCCTTTGTCCCTCCACCTTTCCTTTATCCTCCTGATATCTCTGTTCTCATTGTTGGTCCTGAGGAATTTTCCGTCCTGGATTCCCTGTGTGGTGGGCTTTTATCTGTAGCAGTGTGCATGTTCTGGTCTAATCTGATTTGTAAGGTAGAATTGAGGTCATGATAGTGGGGGGAAGGAAGCATTAAAGAACTAGAGAAAATGGGCTGAGCCCGAGTGGCATAGTTGTTGTGTGCGGGACTGCAGCCCACTGGGTCGGCGGTTCAAATCCAGCAGCAGCTCTTCAGGAGCAAGGCTGGGCCTCCTACTCCCACCAGAGGGCAGTGTTGCCCCAAAACAAAACAAAATTAAAAAAAAGAACTAGAGGAAAGTTGTGTTTCATTGATGCTATACTGCACCCTGACTGGCTCATCTCTTCCTTGTGATCCTTCTGTGAGGGGATGTCCAGTTGTCTACAGATGGGCTATGGGTCTCCACACACCACTCCCTAAACACATTGGTTCTGTTCTGGTTCTTAGATGCCTGATACTTGATCAAATTTAAAAAACACACACAAAGAAAGCCACTGACAAAAATGGAAAAGTCTATAAAGAGTCCAAGGTCTGTTTGTTGGTCTTTACAAGTGCTTGATGGGGTGCCATACTCTGTCCCCAAAGTCTACTTTTGGTGTCTCCTGGGGATTTCATCACTTTGCTCCCCTTGCTCTTCAGTTACATGCCCTCAGTGTTTCTGTGCCAATGTGATGGGGTCAGATTGGGCACAATTCCCACACTGTCTCTGGTGCTGTCCCTCATGGGGCTATGGTTCAGGGAGGGACGTTGTGTCTCATGGTGGGGCTGGCCCTATGCTCCTCTCTGTGCATTGTTTGCTCTGAGCAGGAATATCGTCTTCAGGGCTTGGTGGGCTAGGAAGTGTTCCTTCCCTCTCCATCCCTCTTCGTTTCTCCTGTGTGCTCTAATCAGACGTGCCCCTCTCCCCACACTGTAGCTTCAGTGCTGTCCTCTGAAGTGCATTCTTCTGGAGGAGGTGAGGTCGGGTGCGGGTGTCCACATAATTGGGATTGGGGCCAGCCCCACAAGCCTCTCTATTGGTTTTCTGGTACATGCAGGTATGTTGTATTCACATCTTGGCACAGCATCAGGTTGAAGCCTGGTCTCTCCCTCCCCTGTGAAGATACAAACAATACCCTCCCCTTGGGTGGTTTACTGTCCTGCTCTTGCACTACCCATATTCTCTCTCTCTCTCTCTCTCTCTCTCTCTCTCTCTCTCTCTCTCTCTCCCCCTCCTATTTAGTTGGCTGCTATATGTATCCCTGGCCACATCTCATTTAAAGCCCATATTTGGACCTTTTTTCCCACTGATATTTTCTTTAATGTGTCCAGGGCACTGGAGAAGGAAACTCTCCTTTTGTTTCTATCCAGATGAAACTACCTGACCTTCTCCTCTGAGCTCCTTATCTAGATAGAATGTATAGGCTGAAGCTAATTTGTACTATGCACCAGGGAGGGTCTCAACTCACTGCCATTGAGTCGGTTCCGACACATAGTGACCTTACTGGACAGAGTAGAACTGTCCCTGTGGCCTTCTACGTCTGTAACTCTTTCTTGGAGTGGGCGGCCTTATTGTTCTTTTGAGAAGTGGCTGGTGACTTCTGATCATGTGGTTAGCAGCCCAATGCTTAAGCCAGGAGGACTCTAAGCTGGGAGGGTAGAGATCTGTTTAGCTACCCTTACAGAAAGGAAGAACTTCATTGGTGTATCCTTGGGACTTTCAGCTAGATAAAGTTAGTGGGGATAACTTTTCATCGACTGTCAAGGGAAGCCCAGTTCAATAAGGATGGACACCATAAGGGTTGCCGACTTTTGTTCCCAGACTATGAACAATCTCTAGAAATGGTGTAAAATTGTGTGAATTTTCACCTTCGTAAAGAGAAAACTTATTCAGACCCGCCTTTCAAAAATGATTGGAAGCTTTTTGCCAACATTATAAGGAGCTTTTCTTTCCAATGAGAAGTTCTAGTGACAATATTGGATAAACTTTAACAGCTAGCCATAAGGTAGGCAGTTCAAATCCACCAATTACTCCATGGGGGAAAGATGAGGCTGTTCCTGTGAAGATTTATTGCCTCAGAAACCATATATATATATATATATATATATATTATATATATATATATATATATAATCACTATGCTTCAGAAATTATAGGGTTTGTTTTTATCCTTTTTTCTTTCCTGCAGACAATTAAAATTGGGGTGGGGGAAGACTTGGATGCTGGTTTTATTTGACCTATATATTAAGAAACAATAGCTTTATATTCTGACATTTTTGTTTACTAAAGGTATTTATGATTTTTCCCTACTTACTCTCACCTATATATTTTCTACATTTTTCTGATTCCTTTCCTTTCTAAGGGAAGTTAATTTGTAATTTTAACCCTCTATGATTCTTCATTTATAGTTCCAGTCTTTACATCTTCCTATTTCCTCCCCACTGTGTACTCTAAGTCCTCTGAATCTCTGAATCATCTGAGCCATAAACCTTCATATTGAATACACTGCTTATAAAATTCTCCTGATCAACACTTCTCACTGAGCCTCAGATGATCTTTATAAAACATACTGTCTTTATCAACAGTTTCTATTCATTTGCTGAATTTATATGGTGTTCCTTGGGTGGTATCTACTGTTGAAATCATAACAATCATAAGTATTTTTAAGGTGATTTCTTTCCAATAAGAATCTGTTAAGCCTTTGAACTATGAGAGATTGTGAGAGCAGGCCAGAGTAATTTCAAACAGCAAAGACCATTTCAATTTATTTCATTTCTTCTTGCTCAGTTTCCTTTATCAGTGTTATTTATGTTGCTTTTTCAAATTCTTAAAAATAAACCAAAGTGGAGAATTTTTCTTTCCCCTCCTTTGTCTGCCTTCTTTTGATGTGTTCTAAGCCTCAATTCGGTCATAAACTTTAGTCTTAGAATGGCAGAAGTCATTATGTCTGTTGAGCAGTTTGGTAAGAAGACATGTAATCTCACTGGATATGACCACCCCCAAACAAAGCTGAGCCACACAACCAGCCCCCGACCCCTTTCTTGTGAAAGTCAAGAGCTGAGGAAAGGGGAAATTGGAAGAAAGATTTACAAATGAAATTAGCTTGTCTCAGTCTCCTAGACCCTGAGTGTGCTAGTCCGAGTAAACTAGAGAAACAAATTCATAGACATATATATGGATATAAGGGTACGGTTTTTATATAAGAGGAGTGGGACATTGAGAAAGCATCCCAACCCAGTCCAGTTCAAAGTCATAAATCCAATATTAGCCCATATGCCTGATACCTGTCTATAAAGTCTCCTTCTGACTCACAAAGTCACAGGCCAGAGGGTGCAGAATCCTGGCACTGGCAGGGGTCTCCTCATGACTCTTCGCTTCCAGGGCTCAGGGTCCACCAACAGCATCCAGGGGTAGTAGAAACAACTCAGCACTGACAGGGATCTCCACGTGGCTCCTCCAGCTTCAGAGGTCTGGTTCCATCAGGGTAAGGCCGTGTGGCTTCTCCTCCGGCTCTTCCAGCTCCTCGGACGCTGCCATCTTTTCTTGTCTGCAGTTCGTTGTCTCTGAGACTAACTCCCAACAACTGGGGAGATAGCTCCTCATCTCCATGAGGGAAATATCGCGAGATTTCCCAGAAGTCTCAGGAGAAAGCCATGCCCACACAGAGGCCTCATTGGCTACTCAATGGCTATCTCCAGATTAACAGGCTAGACTCCACCCCTACTTCTCAATCATGAAATTGACATAAGCACATGACCACCACACTGAGCAATAAACCCAGATACTGCCTGTGCCATGCACCAACTATATGCTCTGTGTTAGCCCTGAGGAATATGTTTGATTGCATGATCTCATTTTACCTATACAATAATTTAGGTGGACATTGCTTTATCTTCATTTGTACAGATAAGGAAACTCAAGGACAGGGCAAAGGGCTTATGTCAAAGTAGCAGGGCTCCAGTTGGAACACAGCTCTAAACATTGTACTCTGATCTCACGGCACCAATCTCGCCTTCGTGGCTTTCACGGTCCATTGGAGCAAGCGGGTACATTTCCAGGTGACTCGCACACAAAGACAGAAGGTGATGCTGATGAAGACTTCGGTTTGGGCCACCCTATCCTGTTAACAGAGCGCTTTCACATTTCATATCTACTCTGAAAAGAGAAGAGGGCAAAGATACAAAGGGATCCCCAGGTGCAGGTAGCGTGAGGTAACTTAGGGAGCATTGGTGGCATGTATGGTGGTTATCCCTTGCGCTGCTCACGGTGAAAACCACAGCTGCCCCCCAGGAGAAAGGCTGGACTTCCTCCTCCCTTAAAGAGTTAGCATCTTGAAAGCTCACAGGGACAGTTCCACCCTGCCCTATAGGTCACGGTGAATTGCCACTGACGCGATGGCATTGCATTTGGATTTTTAAACATCAGGTGTTAACACTTAGGCAGCTGTCTGTTGTTTCCAGGGACACCATTTGACCACAATGATATCTTGAGTTCTGTTTCATTCTTAGGGTCTCAAGAACAAACTCAAGGCATTAGAAACAGAAAGCTATCAAGGAAGATTAAACTCTACTGACAACTCGCTGGAAGCCTCAGGAAAAAATGCTTCCCAAGAACTGATGGCCACGGTCTCCACCCCGAACGCACATGAGCTTAGAGAAGCTCTCCTTCCAGCGGTGGCATCATGGAACTTCCAGCCTCTAACCAGACCAACGCAACGTGCAACAGCTCTGCGCTTCTGCACTTTGAGTCCTGTCAGCTCCCTTCGCTCGTCCTGCTCCTGTTACTCATAGCTTACACTGTGGTCTTAATTGTGGGCCTTTTGGGAAATCTCTCTCTTATCGTTATCATCTTTAAAAAGCAGAAGGAAACTCAGAATGTCACCAACATACTCATTGCAAATCTCTCCTTCTCCGACATCTTGGTTTGCATCATGTGCATTCCTTTTACTGTCATCTACACGCTGATGGACCACTGGATTTTTGGGGATGCGATGTGCAAGCTGACCTCCTATGTGCAGAGCGTCTCCATTTCGGTGTCCATATTCTCCCTTGTCCTAATCGCCGTCGAAAGATACCAGCTGATTGTGAATCCCCGGGGATGGAAGCCCAGTGTTTCTCATGCCTACTGGGGCATCACCCTGATTTGGCTGTTCTCTCTCTTGTTGTCTGTTCCCTTTTTCCTGTCCTACCACCTCACTGAAGAGCCCTTCCGCAACCTCTCCCTCCCCACGGACCTCTATACGCACCGGGTAGCTTGTGTAGAGAACTGGCCCTCCAAAATGAACCAGCTCCTCTTCACCACCTCCATGTTTATGCTACAGTATTTTGTTCCTTTGTGCTTCATCCTCATCTGCTACCTGAAGATTATTATCTGTCTCCGAAGGAGAAAAGGGAAAGTGGACAGGAAGAGGGAAAATGAGACCAGGCGCAACGAGAACAAACGGATTAACAGGATGCTGATTTCCATCGTGGTGACCTTTGGGGCCTGCTGGCTGCCCTTGAACATCTTCAATGTCATTTTTGACTGGTATCACGAAGTGCTAATGAGCTGTCACCATGACCTGGTATTTGTCGTTTGTCACTTAGTTGCTATGGTTTCAACTTGCATAAACCCTCTCTTCTACGGTTTTCTCAACAAAAATTTCCAGAAGGACCTGGTGGTGCTTATTCACCACTGCTGGTGCTTTACACCTCGGGAAAGATATGAAAACATCGCCATCTCCACGATGCACACAGATGAATCCAAGGGGTCTTTAAAACTGATTCACATACCAACAGGTATATGATAATGGATAGCACCTAATGCCTAAGCCCATTTGAATGTGAGCTGGAAGGACAATGGTGTCTGAGTTGTTGAGAGGATACAGAGGAAGAAACAAGAACCCCGAACAAAACAAAACTTCATACTGCCCAGCTTTAACTTAGGCCAGGACTGCATTTCTCAGCTTTTCATCCACCATACACCCCCAGTAAGCGCTCTCTCTCTCTCTCTCTCTCTCTCTCTCTCTCTCTCTCTCTCTCTCTTTCTGACACACACACACACACACACACACACACACACACACACTCCTCTTTGTCCTTGTCCTTTCTTAACAGAAGACTCTAAGAACTCCAGTCATTTGTATCAAAGAATGTGAGAAAGTAGGTCAGGGAGTGTCCCCAAATAGCAAGATGGTTCAGAAGCAGAGTCTTTAGACTGGTTATGTAAAAGTGTAATTATAGAAGTTATTACTAATGAGATGTCTGGTAAAACAACACTATTCCTTTGAGCACTGAAGCAATTCCAGTTTCAGGTATGAAATCTGTAATTATCAACCAGGCATTCAATTAATTGGCAAAGTCCGAAAGGTCCCCATCATAATTTATTAATTAGTTAACAAACTAAGTTTAGGTTGGAAGTTGAAGGTTTTCTCTTGACATGTAAATGAAGTATTATCATTATAATCAACCCCCCCCCCCCGCCAGAATTCGATTATTTAATTTATGATAACAGTTTATCTAAATACACCTTTTTTGCAGGTAGTGCTTTAGCATTTTCGAATCTGGCCGATATTGTTTTAGGCTAGAAATCGTTTTCAGTGACCTGTTAATTGCCAATGTAGATGGAACTTTTGTTACAAAAATGATCTTTTGGGCTGAGCCCCGGTGGCCTAAGTGGTTGAGTGCAGGACTGCAGCCCGCGGGTTTGGCGGTTCAAATCCAGTGGTGACTCTCAGGAGCCCACGACCACCAGAGGCAGTGATGCCCAAAACAAAACAAAAATGATTTTTTAGTCATAGTTTCTTGTGAATATTAAGTAGAGGTCATTAAGACTCAGTCATTGACTCTGATGGATGTCATTGGTAGCACTTTTATAAATTTGCTCCAGATTTTCTTTGTATTCTTGTAACCGAAAATCTAATCTAATGTTTACCCAGTCCATTTTGACTCATAGAGACCCAGTGTGAGGGATCTGAACAGGGAGTTTCATTTTTTCTCCCGGAACACGAATGAGGATCTCTCATTACAGCAGCGTCACTAAGGTAGAGGAACCAACTAGATTATGTTCAAAACGGATACGAAGCTGCTGTTCAAATAGCTCAGTGCGCTTTACAAAATCCCAACTCTCTTTCTTGAGTAAATCTCCTTTGTACTTCTTAAAATTGAACAACAGCTTATTTCTCTGTTAAAAGTACAAATGTATCTCCTTACTTCCTTTGAATAAAAGATAGTGTCTCTTTGAATACCGGGGATTTTTCTATTGTGTTTTTTCTGCACATTAGCCTTCAAGTTTTCCCCTCTTGAAATTTCCTCTTCTCTTTCCCTCTTCTCTTCAGTATTTCTATTACTTTAGGATATATGAACAACGAGAGCACAACAGAACACTTAAGTTGGGCTTGGGTGGGTTGGATGGAGAGTTTAACTATATCTGCTGCAAATAGAAGCTCTTACCTAAAGCAATTTTTAAATGGTGGCAGCTCAGAAACTTAATGGTTCCGCTCTTCAAGGCCCGAACCCAGGGAACAATCACACTCTCCTCAAGAGATTCCTTTCCCTCTGCTCTGACTGCCTAGTTAGTCCTAAAATACTACGAGACCTATAATTAAAACCCAACGTGACAGTTTCTTTACTTGGAAAAGGTAGGTCTGTTCTCTTTCCAGGACCAAAATGATTCTGATCAAGCTGCTGAATGCAGAAAAGCGCATCAAACTCTGATAGGGTTCTTCTCGCTCTCCTCCCTGATACATGGACAGAATAGCCTCAAGTCTCAGAAGAGATCCCTGATGGATGTTAAATACTGTGGTGC
>PVJH01029592.1:0-18514 GCA_004026705.1 Nesogale talazaci
GGTCCATCACCTGCTACTGGATTGGCCCCTGCTCCACCCCGGGGACACATGCCCACTGTCCTCCTGGTGGAGACGCAGCTGAGGCACCCGCACGGACCCCGAGCCTCACCCACCTGGACGTGAGCGACATCATGCGGATGCCGATGTACTTCTTCTTGGTGACGGTTTTACCTGATGTGAAGACAAAGGAACAACAGAGGGGGGGGGTCGGTGGGGGCGGAGTGTGACAGAGCCACCGGAGAGTCGGAGTCACAGAGAAAGGTTAGAATTGTACTCCTGACCCTCAGCCCCCATGGGATCTGGGGAAAGGCCCGTCGTTTCAATTATGGGCCCCAGTCCTAGAAGGGGTCCCTATGCCCTCAGTGTCTCCTCCCCATGTCCAACCCAGTCCTATGCCTGTTACATGCCCAAGCAGCTGGGGTGCAACCCCTGTCCCCCACCTTCATGGCCACCCCCACCTCTGAGCCACGGGTATTTATTGTTGGGATGTCAGAGAATGCCTCTTAGTTGGTGTCCACCATGCCCTCGAGTCCATATTTAGTCTAGCACCCAGAGTGGCCTTCCAAAAACATCCATCAGATCTCAGTGCAGTTAAAATGCCACCAGGTCCCCTTACCTTGGACCACTTCAGCCCTTGATCCTCTCCTCCAATCCCTGCTGCCCTCAGCCCCGCTCTGTCCCACACTCATGTATGTGACCGCACACTCACTGTCCTTGGTCACCGCTGTTCCTAGTAGCTCTAAGCTGATGCTCCCCTGGTGACCCTGACCCCGCCTTCCTCCCCCACATTGGCCTGCCGGCTCTGTCCCCCTCAGGCCTCTGTGACCACACTGTCTCTACTTACACACCGCCCCTCCCATCACTCCCGCATCCACCACCCTGTTCCACTGCAGTGCTGGCCTTTGCCCACCAGTCTACTGCCTGTCTATCAGGGTGGGATACAAAGGTCGCCCATGCCAGCGCCTGTGTGGTCCCGTCTTCAGCTGAGCCCGCTCCTGGCTCTGAGCAGCTGCTGAGAGTGACCGAGTCGTCTGGATCCGGGTCTCAGCAAGTGCCCGGTGGCCGCTCTGAGAGGAAGTGGCAATCCCTGAGGACCTGTTCAGCTTAGATACAAATTTCCAAGATCACAGCCCCCAAACAGCCAAATGCCTGCAACCTAAGGACATGGTGGCAGTGGCGGGGATGACCTTACTTCCTGCCTGGCAGATTGCCCCCAAGTCAGAGTGACTGTAAGGGAGAGAGCAGAACAACCTGGAAGGGGGTCGAAGGCTGTAAATCTTAAAGGACGCTCACACTGCATCGGCTATAGAATCACAGCCTAAGCCAAGCCCACCGCCATTAACAGGATTGGGGTTGTAGCCACCTTACAGGTCAGAGTAGGCTTCTCCCTAGCAGTTCCGAGGCTGTAAGTCTTTATGGGAACAGGCGACCTCATCTCTCTCCCTTGAATCAGCTGGTGGGCTTGAACTGCCACCCTTCTGGCCCACAGCCCAGTGCCCAACCTGACTGGTCTCGGGGGCTGTCATTTCTTCCTCCCCTGGGTCCCTGGGGTGGGCCGAGGCTCAGGTCTGAGGCTCTCAAACCCCACGCAGCTGTGCACCCCCATCCTTACCCTTGGACTGCCTGTCATGGGACTCCGTGAGGAACGTCTTGATTTTGTCCGACGGGATGGCAAAGGCGATTCCAGCAGTCACTTTCAGAGTGTTAATTCCGATGACTTCACCATCCTGCAAGAGGAGAGGAGACGTGGCTGACCAACACGGCGCGCCGCCTGGGAGACGGGTGACCATGGAGAAGGGAGACCCTGAGTGTGGCCCGGACTCCACTGGAGAGGAGTCAGGAGTTGGGGGAATCAAGTGTCCCCCGCCCACCACAGCACAAGCGGCATAGCCGGCCATCTGCACCCAAAAAACTAAACAAGCAAACCCTCTGTGAGTTGATGCTGCTTTACAGCAGCCCCACAGGACAGGACAGGCCTGCCCCTGGGAGTTTCTGAGATAGTTGCTCTTGACCGGAGTAGAAAGTCCATCTTCCTCCCTCAGAGGGCCTAGTTGTTTCAAACAGCTGACGAAGCGGGTCACAACCCACCTCAGAACCACAATGCCGCCGCTGGGGCTCCATGGCCACCTGAACAGCATCCAATGAGGACTCAGGTGCTTGCGGCTCCCACCAGGCCTGCCGGTGCCATTCGGTGCCCTCCAGCTGACCACAGGCATGCAGAGCCCGGTGACAGAGCAGAGCTGCCCCAGGGCTTCAGAGGCTGCCATCTTTAGGAGCCCCGATCACCAGGCCTCTCCCCACGCAGCTGTGGAGGGGCTGTCTGCTGATCTCTCCGACCCCCAGGGCTGCATTTCTCTCTGCATTTCTGACACCTTGGTGGCCCCTCGAGCCAGGCCAGGCCTTTCAATGACGTCTGTCTTCCCCACTTCTCCCATTTCCAGATGGTGCCAGACTTGTCTGCCGATACCGGGAGGCCCCTTCTGAGGGCATGGAGGAGCCCAAGCTGCTCTCCAGGAAGGCACAGGCTCCTCTCGGCAGAAGTCCCCATGGACACGCTGGGGGTCAGGGCCCAGGGGTGGAGGTGGGGGACACAGATCAGGTAGCACCCCCACACCAGGCTTCCTCAGCTCACCCCGAGGGACTTTAAAGTCAGAGGAAGGGGCCTACAGGGTGTCCCGACTCCAGGCAAGTCCAGCCTTCCCAACAGCCGCCTGGATCCCACGGTGATGCCGTGAGGCATGGACACACAGGGATTTCCTCCCCCACACACACAGTTGCCCAAGGCCCCTGCTCTCCATGCCCCTGTCCATGCCAGGACACCAGCGACATTCCACGAGGCGCAGCCCGTGTCAGCTGAGTCCAGTCTGTGTCTGGCTAAAGAGCCCTTCTCTGCTTTATTATCTGAAAGTGAGAGCCCCGCCCCACCACCCCTCAGGCAGAATGGTTCAGTTCCAAAACCGCACATTCTGCAGACAGGTATTTCAGTGTGGATTCCAACGGCAGCTCTACGGGCTGTGAAAACACATGCCATGCCCAGCCATGCTCTCGGGGGGCCTGGGCAAAAGAAAGCAGGTGATGGAACCCACAGAGCCTGGAGCCAACCGCACTCCTGCCACCACCGCCACCACCACCCCCCCCCAACGAGACCCAGTCCCAGTCCCTTTATGCCTGGTGCAGCACAGGCCTGTGGAATGGCATGGCCTCTGAAGCCCCCCTGTGCCCATAGGCTCCTCCACTCCACCCTCTGCCCCGCCTGCCTCACGAGGGTGACTTGCAGAGGGACAGGTCAGGCACAGGGCGCTGCTGGAAGCGAGTATGTGGAAGGACAGAGGCCACAGGGAGACCGCATGCTCCCACGGAGGTGAGGAGAGACGCGAAGCAGGGCCGACTTACCAAGTTCACCAGTGGGCCTCCCGAGTTCCCGTACTGAAAGGAAGCAGAGAGGGAGGTGAGGGCTTTCTTTCTGTCCTCACATGTGGCCCGAACCCACTACGTCCTGCCTGGTTGATTCAGGGGTGTGATGCCTCGAGTCAGGGGACTGATTCTTTCCAGAGACCCCATCCTGCCTGCCAACCTCCTCTTCTACTGGAAAAGAGAACCTTGAACATATCATACGTGGTTTTATTTGGGGGGTTTTGGTGGGGTCTTTTGGGGAGGGAGTATTAGAGCCAGAATGCCTGAAAACCCTGAACTACCCAGCTCCACCTCCCACACACACACACACACCTCTCTCTCTCTCTATCTCTATCATCTCTATCTCTCTCTCGTTAGCTGGGCTGTGCCCCTCGCTCTGCTGCGAGCTCTCACTAGGTTGGCCCCTGACCAGGGCAACCCCATGCAAGGAATCGTGCCCTTGGGAGTCTCAGGGTTTTTGTTGGCTGGCTCTCCAAGGCAGACACCAGGCCTTTCTTCCTAGTCTTAGTCTGGAAGCCCCACTGACACCCACTCAGTCTCACACGAGTCTTTGGTGACCAGGGGTGGGGGGCTGCCCACGAAGTACACCTGAAGTGATCGAGTCTCGACTTGCTCCTTAGAAAGCAAAATCCACTGAGCCCTGATGGCGTAGTGGTTGTGCGCGGTATTGCGACCCACTGGGTTGGCAGTTCAAATTCAGCAGCAGCTCTCCAGGAGCAAGGCTGGGCCTCCCACTTCCACCAGAGGGCAGTGATGCTGCCCCCCAAAAAAGAGCAAAATCCTTCCACAACATCACCAGTGTCCCAAAGACACACACACACACACACACACACACTCACACCACATACAAACTCACACATTCACACACATACACCCACACTAACGTGGACACACACATAATCACATACACACACCTACACACTAACACACACACTCACACCACATATGCATAAACATATTCATACACATACAGTCACACATACATCCTCACACACAGATATGCACACCACAGTTGCCCACATATACTCACATACACACACACTCACTAAAACACACTCATACACTTACACAGACACACATACATACTCATCTTCTCACACACATTCACACACACTGCACACTCACACACGTCACTCTCACGCGCACTCATACTCAAGGGCCCCTTTAAGGGCACGCCCACTGGTGGCCAACGGGGTGAGGAATGGGCCCAGCCTCCCTGGCTCTACACAGGTCCCCTTGCCACTGACCTGTACCAAGCCCAGCCCCACCCCCGCCCCAGCCGGCTGGGCGGCGACTCACGTTGATGATGGCGTCCGTCTGGATGTAGTCCATGTCTGAGTTCCGCAGCCCCAGCTCCTTGCCACCTCGCTGGGTGGTGCTGACGATGCCGGTGGTGACGGTGTTTTGCAGGGAAAACGGGCTTCCGATGGCAACCACAAACTCTCCGGGCCGCAGCTCCGAGGAGCGGCCCAGCAGCAGGACAGGCAGCTTGCCCTGTGAACGATAGCGGGCCGCCATGGACGCTGGTTACCTCAGCCACGTGCGCCCACACAGAGCCCAGAATGCCACACCGGCCACGCCGCCTCTCCCGGTCCTGAGAGGCGCCAAGGGCAGAACCACTCCTGGCTCACCAGAAGGCCGGTGGCTGTGTCCACCCAGTGACGCCCAGGAAGAAAAACCAGTGACCCCCGTCTAAACAGTCAGCCCCTGAGCACCTGAAAAAGCACCCACTGTGGGGCCACGACTGTGCCAGGTGGGTGATCAACAGCGAGGGGTATGCAAGGGGGGAGAGCGGCCACCCCAGGACACCGAGATACAAGGCCTCACCCACAGGCTGCTTCCCCTTTCCTGAGGAGGTGCTCCCCAGCCACCAATGCCCAGACTGCACGGCAACTACCTGGGGCGCTCTGGCTCGCAAGGCCTGGTGATGGCCCAGCTAAGCCTGGAGCTGGGCCGCAACACACCGAGGGACCAATTAAGCCAACTCAGGCACAGGTGGTGGCCTTGGACACGGCACAACACACACACACACACACATCCTCTTTCCTTCCCTCCCAAGTGCCTGCAACCATTGTTTGTGGCCCAAGGGAGCAGCTGCCCTGAACAACACCGGCAGGACCCAGCCCTCCTATGACTGCAGCCCCAGAGTCCCCTGGCCACCCCCCTCAGAAAGGAAGAGGCAGGCTGGCGAAGTGGGGGCCGGTGGTTCTTTGAGCCTCTCCTTTGCCTGGAAGGAAGCCAGACACCAGCCCGAGCAGTGCCCACCTATCAGGAGAGGAAGCCCAGCTGGAGGGCACGGATGGGGTGGCCGGAGCAACCGGCATTTACAGCTGGAACTGCTGAGCCTGGAAGCTGGTGAGGACGGCAGCTGGAGGAGGGGGTCCTGAGGGGGCTGTAAAGGAGCATTCCCCTGACGACAGAGGCATAGAGGTCCCCTGGACCCAAGGTCAGGGCCACAGACTCAGGCTAGGCTGTGGGCCCAAGATGACCACCAGGCTGAACTTGAGCCTCCTTGTGAGTGAGACAGGACCTGACAGAGCCCGCCTTTGTGGCCTCCGGTGAGAATTTAACCTGTGAAACCATCAGGGCGAACGTGTAGTGTGTTTTTCAAAGCAGGTGATGGTCTGAGACTGAGACTTGGGAAGCCCCTTGCACGTCCAAGCGGAGTCATCAGATGGCCAGCCCTTTCTTCTGAGGCACCTCACCATGGACTTTAACCTTTGCCCCATCCAAGGAGCCCAGCCTCAGTGTTGCAGGCATCAACGAAGCCCCACAAGGTAGTCTGTGCCTGCCAGCCCTGCCCCCCAGGAGAGGACGAGGTGGGGCCTCTCTCCACATGTGACCCTTCCTTCCCCTCGGGGCCATCTGAGGCCAGGACGCAGGGACGCTGGAGCCCAGCACCGCCCGTCTGTAGCCCAGCAAGCTCTGGGCATGGTGTGTCCGGCTGGGCCCACGCCAGCAGCCAAGGAGCCAGCAATGACTTCACCAGCAGAAGCATGTGGGGGGAGGCAGCGCTGGTATGCAGCCGGCCCACTCTGCAGGCCCCCCCACCCCCCCAAAGACACACGCCATCTTTCAGAGTCAGGCTGGCTGGAGGCAGGACTACTGAGGCCTACTGCGTTGGACCCAGGCCTGGGGGCCATGGGGGCTGAGCAGACTTGGGGGGAAGCTCCTGGACCAAGCCAGCCAGCATGCTCTTCACCAGCTTCGAGGCCCGAGAATCCAGACCAAGCACAGAGAGCAGCCCCGGCCCACACGGGCCAGGCCCCAGCTGGGAACCATATCAGAAAGTTTCTGGCAGAACTCATGGTGGGGATCTTAATTAGGGCCTTGCTCATTGCCAGCTCCTTCCTCCACCCAACCCCACCACCCCCCCTAACAACCCTCACCCCCACCCCGGTCACCCAGGATGGCAGCCAGCCAGAGCCGGCCCAGGGTGGCAAGCAGGGAGGCCAAAGGGCCCGCAGATGCCCGCACCACGGGCCCAGATGTTGCTGGGAAGGTGCCACTGGCACAGGACAAGAGCTGTAAAAGCAGAAGGATGGGCCAGGCCCCCCAACACGGGGCGGGACGAGCAGGGGCCTGCCAGCAGGGCTCGGGGTACTGGGGCCTGAAGACTGGAACATGATGAAGAGGTCCCCACTGAGGGAGCACACAGGCATGGACGAGGAGGGCCAGGGATGAGAGCAGGAAACATGGAGACATTGGTGAGTGGTAGCAGCAAGCAGTTAACACACTCGGCTTTGAGTCAAAAGGTTGGTGTTTCGAGTCTATCCAAAGGCACTGGGGATTGCTTCAGGAGGAGGGAAACAGCCCCGGAATATCCTCCAGAGGTCACTTCTCCCGGGCTCTCCAGGACTCACGGACTTCATCCAACAGGTCCCCTTCACTCTCTCTCCACGTGTGACCCCTCCTTCCCCTCAGGACCATCTGAGGCCAGGGCGTGGGGACAATAGAGCCCAGCACCGCCCAACCATAGCCCAGCGAGCTATGGACTAAATACCATCGAATGCCATCTTCCCAACACACGTGACTCTAACTAAGCCCAAGCCCCTCCCGACGCCCCAACACCCACATCACCACCTTCTGCTTATTGGGAAGAAGCATTAAGACGGTTGAAGCCTGAATTCATGAGAAACAGTCCAGGTGAGGTGCTGGAGTTCTGGGTGTAGGATCCGGGCTACCTTTCCGATAAAGTTATTAAATACAAATGGGAGACTGGATATGAATCTCTTTTTTTTTTTTTTTTTTTTAGGATATGAATCTCATAGCCACTTTGGCGCTAACCTTGAGAGAGACTGGTCCACACCATTATTAGAGAAGGCTTGGGCCCTTCATTTAGATCCAAATGAACTGAAGCAAACAGGCCCGACAAGACCGAGGGCCGCCAAGCAGGCCAGAAGTGCTGCTCTTAGGAAACGGACGGTGCCAAGATGAAAGGGTGCTTTTCAACAAGCACCCACAGAGCAGCTCCCCTGGTGCCTCAGTCCATAAAGATCATTGCCATCCACCCTGGCCCTCCTGGTTCACGAAAGGCTCATGCTCCATCAGGACCCAGAGCCCATTCCTGGGCTGTGCCAGCAGGGCAAGTCAACAGGCAATGCTCCCAGGGTTCCCATTCACATGGCCACGAGTTTATTCTAAAGAGGGCGCATTTAAACAGGTCTCCGTCACCAGGGGAGGGCGGCGGACGAGTTCTCGCAGTCACACGTTGGTCCTAGTCTCGCTATGTTGCCTGAAAAAATAGTAGTAATGATAATAATAAACACAATAAAGTCCAACCAAAGCAGGAGTTTCCTTGGGATTTGCTTGTTAAAATGCAAGGCGGAGCAGTCGGCTCCGAGGTGACAGTGATTTCTTTTGGGGAGACTTCAAAACGGCACTTTTAGGAGATTTTCTCAAAGGCTGATTATGGGGATCAGTACACAGATGCTTTCAAACAACTGATAACCACGTCTGCAGGCCGGGCAAAGTCCGCCGAGGACTGCTTCTCCCAGGTCAACACACTCACGCATTCTGGAATGCTCCATGGGAAACCTTACCCCCGTCCACCTTTACAGGCCTGCTCTCCTCTCTTTAGACTTCTGGTGTGTGCCCCAAGCTCAAAGAACACTTCACAGGAACACGATGGGAATCCCCTCCCCAAAACCAAACTCACTACCACGTGCTGACGCCCAGGCGGCGTGACCTAGCAGAACAGGGTAGAACTGCCCCCAGAGGTTTCTGAGGCTGATGCTTTGCGGGAGTCAAAAGCCCCACCTTTCTCCTGAGGAGCACCTGGTGGTTTTAAACTGCAGGCCTTGCAGTCAGCAGCCCAAATCATAACCACCCCAAACTACCATTGGGATGCGGCGTCAGTCGAGGAGCGCCGAATTCTCCAGGGCAGGGTCAGAGAGCTGGAGAGGGGCCCAGACCACGATGGAGGCCAGGTTGAGAAACGAACAGCTTTCCCTGGGGATATCACTGCTGTGTTAAGGTTTCTATCGTGTTGTGGCAAAGCTTTTTGACTTACTCCGGTATACCATCCACACGGCCAATTCTTTGTGTGTATCATTCAGGGTGACAACAACCACAACAAAACCAAAACCCAGTCAAAGTCAGGGAGACCTCTACCTGTCCAAGGGCAGGGAAGACCATGGTAACAGCACAGTTCTGGGACCTTCTTTCTGTCTAATCGAGGTCGGCCTGCTCTCCTGCTCAGGATAACCACCACTGTTGCAGCAGCACCAAACGCCATGGCGATGTCCTGTGGCAGCCAAAGAACCCCTCCTTGATTGTGAGTCTCTGCAACAGAGCAAAGAAACCCCAGGAGTGCCAGAGGACACTCTTGCTCAAGAGCCACTGGCCAGAATTCGGTCTCCAGAGGACCCGTTGTTGAGAGGACTATGTCTTCGGATCTTTGGCATCTAAGTCATGAGTGGGTACAGGGAAAGAGTGGACATGAAGCAAATTCAGAGTTCTGTCAGCAAAGAAGGGGATGAGTGTTGGGGGACAGCCTTTAGAGTCCACCATGCCATGAGAAATAGAGTTACTTACAAGGGTTGACCCCACCACAAGTACCAGATAATGTTTAGAACATGCTCTGATGGATACATACTTCTTTATGAACCTAACTTGGTTGGGTTCGGTTGGGTTAGTGGGTTGTGTTGGGTTATATTGTGTTGCAATGGGTTGGGTTGAGTTGTTGGGTTGGGGTGGGTCGGGTTGAGTTGTTGGGTTGGATTAGTGGATAGGTGGGGTTGGATTAGTGGGTGGGGTTGGTAAATTGGATTGGGTTGGATTGGGTTGATGGGTTGGTTTGGGCTGAGTTGGGTTGGGTTAGGTTGGGTTGAGTTGAGTAAGTTAAACTTGTGTGCTGCAAGGTTAGGATCTAGGGTCGATGTCTGCTTACAAGGGAAGCAATGGTGACATACTGCCCTTGACAGGAAGAAGAGGATGCTAAGGGTCCAAGCAGTGTTGTCAGTGTGGCCACCCACTCCTCGGAAGCATGCTGCAGGACTCCCCATGCTTCCACTGCTCAGCTTCCATTGAACTTGATCAGTCAACCACCCAATCAATGGGACAAGACAAGCCTTGTGTCCAGTGAGGAAAGAACCAATACTCTTCCATATTCCAAAGGTTCTTCTCCTAACCCACTTCTCTGAAAGAAACCTGGGCACTGCTGAACACAGCAGTCCAAAGAATGAGCTGTGAGCTCGGCTCCTTCTGCAGAAGCAGGCTGTCATATCTTTCCCCTGTGGATGGGCTTGAGCCACTGGCTTTTTGGTTAGTTGCTGAGTGCTTAACCACTGAGCTGCCAGGGCTCCTGGGTCTCATTTGTTGAAAAGCAAGAATGTCACTTTGAGAACTATGGCGCACCCGGCCACACCATGGGATTTTTCACTCACTTCTGATGCATGGGAAAGGTGGCCACTGGAAAAGGATGGCTGATGAAAAATTTAAAAAATAAACATAAAAAGAAAAAGGGTGGCTGCAGGATGCATTTGAACCAGGGTGTTGTCGAAGAACATCGAATGTCCCACAGACCACCAAAAGAACATACAAATCCATCTAAAAGTCCATCTAGAACATTGCTTAGAGGCAAGGAGGGTGAGACTTGGTCTCCCGTACTTTGGACAGGATATCAGGAGAGATCAGTCCTGTTTATGTCAACGGTATCACCATGTGATTAACAACTACTCCATTGACTTTAAGTAAGAGATGAATTTGGAAACCTGGGATCTAGATGTTGCTATAAAGGGATTTACATGTACACAATTAACATGATTACATGTGATTACATGTAAATCCCTCAGTAAAACAAATCACCCTCCACAATGTCAGTGCACCCACCAGTGGAAAGCCTTAGTAGCAAACACTGAGGGTTTCTGGGATGGAAGGAGGACAGGTCAAGATGAGAAGTTTCCATCATCTGTCAGAGTTTCCAACATCTCCTGATGTAATGCCCGCCAGGGCTCACCACAGTGTGCATCAGTTCTTGACGTAGATGGTCATGGTGGAGTGAATTTTCCTAATATGACTCTTCTTCTTGTGTCTCTGCAACACCCACCAAATGCTCGTGTGAATCGGGTGAGGGTTGCGCTGATGGCGGGGATTGGTCAGTGTTCGTGACCACCCCTCTGACGATAAGGATGACCCATCCTTTGATGGAGGAACAGAGAGAGAGCAAGCCCAGAGCCATCCAAAGAGCACGTCCCAGATCTCTCTCTCTCTCTCTCTCTGAAGTGGCAGAGGTGGAGACCAGTGGCCCCAAGACTGTGGCGGGGAGACTCAAGGGGGAACACAGAGGTGATGGGGTACCTTCTTTGTGAGTGAGCCCAGACTATGGATCAGCGAGGCACAGTGACAGATGGGTGGGCTTCCTGACCCACAAAGTCAAAAGCCAAGGGGCCACGTGACTGAGACTGAGCCCTGGAGAGAGACACGGCTGCTGGCTGGGGAGAGGTGTTGCTGTGGCCTGTAAGTGTTTACTGATCCTGATTTTGGTGACCTTTTAATGTCCCTAAGAAACCTCTTTCATCAGGAGTATTGTTTGAGAGTACTGCATGGCCACTGGAGTGAACTGCGGAACCCAGCATAGAAGTGGAATTCCAGGGGAGGGAGGGCTGGTGTCTCTGTGGGTAAAGAAACATGGAGCAGAGAGGCATGTTGGTCAGAGGAGTATTTACTCCGTGGCATTTACTGCACTGGAAAAAGGTTATAAAGAGACTGTGGCAGTCACGTACTCTGGTGCCAATTTGACTAAGAGTGTAGGGGTGGAGTCTAACCTGTCAATCTGGAGATCAATGAGATCTCTGTGTGGGCATGCCTTTCTCTGAGAATTGTGGGAAATCTTGAGATATTTCTCCCATGGAGATGAGAGACTAGAGACTCAGTCTCTTGGAGTCAGTCTACCCAACAAGACAAGATGGCAGCATGTTGATAGATGCTGAGTCCTGGAACTTGGAGGAGCTGGAGGAGAAGACACATGGGCTTGCCCTGATGGAACCAGACCTTTGGGGCTGGAGATGCCACAGAGACCCCTACCAGCACTGAGATGCTTCTACTGTCAATGAATACTGTTGATGGACCCTGAGCCCTGGAAATGAGGAGCCAAGGGGAGACCCCTGCCAGCACCACGATGCTTCTACTGCTGCTAGATACACAAGACTCCGCACCCTCTGGTCTATGATTGCCCTGGTGTCATTGCACATGCTTCGTGAGTTGGAAGGAGACTTTATAGACTGGTATCAGACATATGGGCTAATGACCTTGGACTGGACTGGGTGGGGATGCTTTCTCAATCTTCCATTCCTCTTCTCTATAAACCTTTCCCGTATATCCATATGCGTGTTTATGAATTTGTTTCTCTAGTCTACCTGGACTATCACAGAGACCATATTTTTCACATGTACAGTGCCTAAAGAATTAATGTGCACATACATATAACATGCATAGAACGCGCAGGATACAAAGCCACCAGGGTGCAAGGCTCACAAAATCCACAGGACAGCGGTTCTCAACCTGTGGGTCGCAACTCCTTTGGAGGTCGAGCGACCCTTTCACGGGGGTTTGCCTGATTCATAACAGTAGCAAAATGACAGTGATGAAGTAACCATGAAAGTAGTTTTATGGTTGGGGCGTCCCCACAGCAAGAGGAGCCAGACTAGAGGGTCACGGCACTAGGAAGGTGGCGCACCACTGTCCTAGGTGCTGAGCTCCCAAGGGAGTGTTATTTGAGGAAAGCGGTGCTTTGGGTTGATCGGTGCTGTTTCTCTGCAGAGCCCTGGCTGAAGAGACAGACAGCGGTTCAATCCATCAGCTCTCAAATGGCATCAGAGTCTATCTTACATCCCTTCTCCTCCCAGTTCCCCAACGGGAGTCTGCTGACCCCTGCAAACTCCTAAGTTTTGAGAGGAGAGAGGCTTTCTTAAATTCTCCTGTCACTAACTCGGTCAAGTGTGCCTCCTTCGGGGGTGGGGGGCGGGATCAATGGCTCAGCAGCACCCTGCCAGCTGCTGGTCAGCTTGGGGTTTTGACTGACAGGCCTCGGGCACTCCCTTCAGCACAGAGGAGCACAGAGCCAGAGAACAGAATAAACGAAACCCAGACTGACGGAAAATCTGCAACCTGGTTTTTCTTTCTTCTTCTTTTCCCTTTTTCAGCTGAATGAGGCAAGTCCCGTTACTTCTTCCTCCCCTTCAGAAAGGGTGAAGTGGCTTTCAAAACTATTGTTGTGGCTGCGTCTGCAGGTGGCTGCCTGGAACGGGAGACTGGTTTCCGAGGGGTCGGACGCCACCCTGCGTCCGTGTAGCCTGAAGATTCACTTCCAAGGCTCATGTTGCAGCCACTGGCTGTAACTCAACAGCATGATCCCCTGTGCTTTCTGGAAGCCGTTATGCTGGCCTTTCATTTTCTCTAAAAGCTTTGCAATGGCGAAAACGGCACGTCCCCCATACCTGGCAAGAGGCAGTGCTCCGGGGCGTGCAGGCCTCCTATGGAAAAATGACTTGGGCTGCCAAGAGGTTGTGGAGCGGGTGTGAGCATAGAAAAATGTGCAGGCCCGCGGCGGATGGCTGGGGCGTGTGTGTAGATGACTCAGAGGGAGAAGAGAGATGGGCAAGTGGGGAGGGTGGAGGAGGGTGAATGAGAACCTGTCAGGGCTGAGCTTCCAAGGGATGGGACTGGCCAAAGGTACCTGAGACCCTCAAGCCCCAGGGTCTCTGAACTTGAGGCCAATGGGCTTCTCCTTCCCCACAGCCACTGAGACAGAGGGGGTGCAGGGACCCTGTCCAGGGTGAATCAATCCATTGTGTGGGTACAGATTCAACGCCGACCCATGGTGACCCGACAGGATGTGGCAGAACACCCCTGTGCGTTTCCGAGACTTTGATCTTTCCAGACGGAGAAAGCCTCCTCTTTCTCCCACAGACCAGCTGGTGGTTTCCAACTGCTGAGCTTTTCAAATTCATGGTTCATGTGTGGGTAAGAAGAGGCACATCCCCTTTCCTAGGAAGACACGTTGAGGTGGGCAATGACAGGGAGTCTGGCGCGAGGAGGTAACTGGGCACACACACCCATAAGCAGGGACCCAGGCGGCACAGTGGCTATGGGCGGGGCCCGTGAGCCCTCTCAGCCTCTCAGGAAATAAGAAATCAGAGCTTCTTTCCAAGGATCGTAGAGGGCATACAGAGGAGCCAGCTAAGCAGAAAGCAGATGAGGAAGAGTACTGGGTCCAAGGGCCAGGTTCTCCAGGAAGGGGTTATTACTAAGCAATTCTCAGCCTACACTCGACCCCCCACCACCACCACCTCTCAATCCCTTCCTGATTGTCTGTCTGGTTTGTCTCTGTGGGAAGGTCACCTGCCTACACGATCTAGGAGGTGTCCTCAGCACCCACCTTCTACCTCTGGTCCTGCGGTGGCCAGCCGCCATTCTCTTTCCCGTTTCCCTGGTTCCCACAAGGAATGAGGCCTGACTCCAGTTCACAGCTGCAGCATCCTTACCACCCCTCCTTCGGGGTGGGGCCCAAGGAGCCATGAGGTGGACCCCAACCCCTATGGCAGCTGATTTTTTAGTAGATAACCAGGCCTCTCTTCTGAGACCCCTCAGGGCCAGCCTTGAGGTCAGCACCAAGAGTGTTAAGCACAGGACTCCTCAGGAAGCTCTGGAGGTGCAATGGGGAGAACTTTTAGTTACTAAGCTGAAGGTTGGTGGTTTGAACCTACCAACCACTCAGTTGGCAGAAGATGAGGCCGTCTGCTTCGGGAAAGATGGTCACCTTGGAAACTCTGAAGGACAGTTCTACTAGGTCCTAATGGGTCAAAAGGAGTCGGAATCCATCCCCATGGCAGTGCAATTTAGGGGAGAGGCAAGGATGGAGAGACCGCATCCCACGTACCTTGGATATGTTGACAGGAGAGACCAGCCTCTGGAGAAGGCTGTCATGCTTGGTGTGTTAGGTCAAGTTGACTATAGAAGAAAATCCAGGGACATCCATATATGTATAAGAAAGAGCTTTATCATTTGGTGTCTTAAAGGCTTAAAGATAAAAAAAAAAAGTGGCCATCTAGCTGAGAAGCAACAAAGCCCATATGGAAGAAGCACCAGTCTATGTGATCATGTGATCATCAGGGATCAGGCATCAAAGACCTGGAACAAAAAATCTTCTCAATGTAAATGAGGGGGGGCTCAGAGTGGAGACCAGAACCCATCTGTAGACAAATGGACATCCCCTTCCAAGAAGGATCACAAGGAAAAGACAAGCCAGTCATGGTGGAGTACAGCACCGAAGAAACATATAACTTTCCTCCAGTTCTTTAATGATTCCTCCCCTTCACTCTCATTCACTCAATTCCACCTACAAAACCAGCTAGACCAGAGCTGGAAACACAGGGAATCCAGCACAGACAAACCCCTCGTGACCAATAATGAGAATAGTGATACCAGGGAGGGAAAGCTGGGGAGAGAAAGGGCCAACCGATCACAAAGATCTACATGTAACCCCCCCAGGGGGGTCAGACAACAGAAAAGTGGATGAGAGGAGACATCAGTCAGTGGAGACATACATTTAAAAAAATGTATGAATTATCAAGGGTTCATGAGGGAGGGAAGGAGGGGAGGGGAGGGGGGGAAATGAGCTGAGACCAAGTAAAAAGAAACCATTTTGAGAATGATGATGGCAATAAATGTATAAAGGTGCTTGACAGAATGAATGGATGGATGGATTGTGATTAGAGCTGTACAAGCCCCCAATAAAATTATTTTTTAAAAGGAAAGCGTAAATTCTGTCACTTATCAATTTGTAGAGACGCTGTTGAATGGGAAAATAAACAGCTGTGTAAAATATTACTTAAATAAATATGTATATTTTACAAAAGAAAGTGCTTTATATCAAAAAGCAATTGCATATTGAGGAAACATCCCAGCCCACTCCAGATCAAGTCCATAAGTCCAATATTAGCCCATATGTCCACTGCTAGTTCAAAGACCCCTCTTTAGACTCATATTCAGAGATGCCAAATGGAGGAAGAGCACAAGTCAGTGGGTGGAAAGTCTTGTGGATCCAGTGGTGGTGGGAGCATCACAACACTGGTGCAGGTCTCCTCATGTATCCGCCACCTGAGCGTCTCAACGGCAGGAAAGTGGAGACACAGAGAAAGCGGGTCCAACCCCCTGTGCGCTATATATCTCTGTCACTCCTCCAAATAAGGTCATCAGGCAATGACTTGATGGACAGGCTAAACTCTTCCCCTGCCCTCTGAGTACGCTCAAGATCACAGAAGATGATGTAACTGCCACATGCGAGCATGCAGAGGGACAGAGAGAAAGAGGAAGCCTCTCAACAGGAGGGACTGACTGGCCCAGTGGCTGCAACAGGCAGGGGAACAATGGTGAGGACGGGGCGGGACCTGACAGAGTTTCCTTTTGCAGCGCACAGTGTCCTCCCGCTGTAGGTCAGAGCTAACTCGAGGGCACCCAGTCATGGATGGCTAAGAGGGTGCCCAATGCACAATCTTTTAGCATCAGGGAATGGATACACACAGAAAGAGAGAGAATCGATCTCGAAGGATCCCTCCGGCTCTAACATTGAAGAGTTAGATTGTAAAACTCTTGGAATTCATTGCAGATGACCCTGAGAAATGACAGAGGGCAAAGCTTCTTCAGCCAACAAGCCCCGTCCTCCTGAGGTGAAGGGCACATTTCAGTTGGCTCTTGGCCCCGTGTCCCCTTTGGCCCCCTCTGTGCCTCATCTCCCTGGAGTGGTATGAGCATACGGACCCCCCGTGGTGCCCAGCTACTCCACGACAGGGTGTTAATCCTTTCACACTTCATTTGGCTGACTTCTTCTGTGAAGAGCCAGGGAGGAGAGAGTTTGGGCTTTGTGGGGTGACTGCTCGGCTCTGTTGTCATGGGCCTAAAGCAGCCATCGATGGGGGACATGGCTGTGCTCCAATGGCTTTATTTGCAAGGGCAGTTGGAGGGTCGGAGCTGGCTGATTCAGCCTTCTGGCCTTAACTGGCCCACCCGGGATGCTAACATACTGCCACACTCTCTCGGAGGCATCTCGTGGACGGGATTTATGCTCCTCCTTCAAGACTGGTGACAGACGACTCTGCTGATGGAGCCCCTACAAATTCCATCCCCACCACCTAGCAACAGCTCGGTCAGAACCATCAATAGGCGTCTCCATCGCAGTAGAAATCAAATGTTTTGGAAAGGATGAGGGCAACATGTGTACGGAGTGTGCTTGATACAACTGGCGTGTGGATTGTTAAAAGTGTGGGTTGTTATAAGAGCTGTAAGAGCCCCTAATAAAGTGACTTTTTTTAACATATTAATCCATGCTTGTAAGAGACTGTCAAAGTGAAAAGGGGAATTAATTGACATATTAAGAGAAAAATACCCACTGAAGAATGTCCTTAACACTCAACCGGGGTCTGGACACTCAGCCCTGGGAACACAAAGGGGCTCCGTTTTGAGCCTAAGTGGAGAATCTTCACATTAAAAGGAAAAAGGAGCAAAGGAGCGTTGTCATGGATTGTCTGTGACCCTGTGGGGCGTCATCGGACGTCAGCGTAGCACTCCCAGGGCTGTCATCTTGGTGGGAGCGGATCCCCCACTCATGCTCCCACCTCAGACTCCAAAAGGGACCGCATTCCCATGAGCCTTTGCACAAAGGATGATGCAGAAAAATCAGTGTGGCCTGGATTCACACTACCTCATGAAATATTAATCCTCACCCCTGAAAGAGGGTCAAAAATCAATACAGTCACGGACTCGGCTCCATCAACAGGACCTGCAGAGTCTTCAACCAACTCACCAACAGCACGGGCAGGCCTGGGGTAAGAGAAACAGAGACTGCCAGAGGGCAAGTTCTCAAGCTTGACCACGTGAGAACAAAAACCCAAGCTGGAGACGCCCAGAAACAACAAAGGAGCATCCAGGGCAGTACAAGCCCCACCCCCTACCCCCCACCTCCCACCACTCCGACACCCACCCCACCCTGCCCCAGTTCCCTCAGGAGAAAGAGGAGGAGTGGTCCAGCAGTCCAAGCGGTGTGATCTGATTCACTCTGGCCGGGCTCCTTGACAATCAGGTTGCCTGAGGAGAGCTGGCTGCAGGCTGTGCCCAGCATGAGTCACACAGATGCATGCCACACCCCTCCCCGAGTGTGGTCCCACCCCCCTCCCAGGGAGCGGGGGCAGCCTGGGCAGATTCCAAGAGCAGGCCTCAGAAGGCCAGAGTCTGCCCATCAGCTCCTCAGATTTTCTCACAAAAATCCCAGCCCCTTCGCCCTGGAGTGACCCCATCCTGAACTTCTCCGGGATCCACCATGCCGTGCCGCCTTTCCTGCCCTCTCAGGAGGCTGAGCAAAGGGTCCCTCTGAACACCAGAAAGCCAGGTGGAGCACCCGCGCGCACGCGCGCGCGCACACACACACACACACACACACACACACAGGGGTCGCAGGGAGGGGATGAGTCAATCAGGGTGCAGTAGCCCACGAGTGGGTCACACTAATCCCTGGAGGCCTCCTTACCCCCCACCACTCTCATGACCCCAGTGCCACTTCCCTCTCTGGACTAGACAGGAGCATGCTCTAGGTATAGGCAAGAGA
>PVJH01029593.1:0-25816 GCA_004026705.1 Nesogale talazaci
AGTAACTCTGTGTGTGTGTGTGTGTGTGTGTGTGTGTGTGTGTGTGTGAGAGAGAGAGAGAGAGAGAGAGAGAGAGAGAGAGAGAGAGAGAGACTGGGGGTGGGGTGGGGGGATGCTAGACAGGAATTAACAGTCTGGTTAGGAGCGTCCAGGAAGGAAGGCTACAGCCCCACGCCTCTTCCTCTGTCCAAGTCTCACACAACAGCCCCTGCTCTTCCCACAGCAGCTGGGGTGCTAGCCCCGCTCACCGCTCGCCACCCCCCACCCCCTGCTGTCTGCCCCGGTTGAGCATTCATTCCTGTTGGGGCTGAGCTCTTCCACAAGGAGTCTTGGATCCTCTTGGGGAGGGAAATTCCTCCATTCCCCACTTCTTAGCTCCGCCCCCCCCAATCCCCGCCTGTCTTCCCTGTCCCCAGTCTGGGCTGCAGGATGCCTTGTGTCCAACTGTGGTTTCCGGGCAATAAAACAACTATTAAAATCTCAGGCACGGCTGGCGATTTGCATCACATCCTTTCGTGCATGGATTCAATATTTAATACACAATATTGAATACGGATATTAAAAATCAATAGCTGGGGCCCCCTGGGGAGGCAACACAGTGTGATCTGGGCTTCAGGCTTCAGGAACACAACCAACTCCTCTAAAAAGCCCGGGACGGACGGTAAGTTCAGCCAAGCGGAGCCCAGCGCCAGGGGGAGAAGCAGGGAGCTGCGGATGCAGCTTAGGCTTTACGGAGGGGAAGGTTAGGGGTGGCGGGGTGGGGGCAGATATGCTTCCAAGCAGGCTACAAGGTAGGTGGGGATTGCTGTTTGCACTTTGGCTTGGTGGAGGTCTGAGATCCACAGGCAGGCACATGTAACTCTCCCACCAAGATGGTGCTTCTTGGCTTCCCACTCTTCTTCCTGGCCACTTCCAAACGCCTCGTGGGAGTTCTTGGCAGAAACGTTCAGGGAGGTGAACTAGGAAGTCCAATGACTCGTGGAATATTCCTTGCACGGGAAAAGAAACATGACTGCTACATACTCAGCTTGGGGCTGCCAGGTCTTCTGACGCATCTTAGGGACAGACATCCTCAAGACATATGACCTGCTCAAGGGCCTGGAGAGGGCCAGGTGGTGACAGAGGGGAACAGAAGGAAAAGAGGCTAGGTCGTCAACACATTGCTGCTTCACAACCAGCAACCTTACTATCTGTTTAACAGGCAGAAGAGCTAGCTCTTGGGGCTTCATAATCTTATCAAGCCTGAGAAGGGGCACAAATGACTCCCTGCTTCACCAAAACACAGAGATACACTTCACCTAGAGAGAAGGGCACTCTCTCTGAGGCACTGGGGTGGGGGCTAGAGGGCAAACCTGGCACCCCTACCCACTCCACCTGTGGGTAGAAAGAAGAAACAGGGGAGAAAATTCAGTCATGCTGCTGGAGTAAGGGACAGGAGGACTTGACCATGGGCGTCTCACTTAGATGATCTGATTGGAAAGGACCCGGCGGACTTCCGATGCCAGCGGGCACTGTGCCCTTGATGGCCTGAAGTGCCATTCGAGACACCAAGTTCTGGTTCCTTCATTTTATAGCTGTCCTTTAGGTCAGAGCTTAACGTTTTCTCGCCATGGCCTTTGCACACTTGGCTCTGACCGCAAATAGATGGAGAGGTTACTTCAAAATTGTAATTCAGGTAAAAGTTCAGAAGGCAGAGGGGAAGGATGAACAATGAAAGCTGCTGGTGGCCAGGGTTCTTTTTTCCCCTCATAGTTGTCAGGGGGTGGTAAAGGGAGGAAAGGGCCTTCCTCGCCTCTGCTTCTCCGAGCCCTCACAGGCTACTACTCCCCTCACAGGCTACTACCAAGTCTCCCCTGCTAATGGGGTCTCAGGCCCATGGGTCAAGGAGTTGGCTAGGGAATTTGTGCATGTGTGCATATGTATGTATTTGGGCTGGGGATGCAGTGGCCACACAACATGGGACCCTGGGAGACCCACATGCTAAAGTTCTACTGGAAGGAAAAGAGTCTTTGGCCTACCTCAGGCATTCTAGCATTATCTGCACGATCTATTTCTCAGCAGAGCAAGCAAACACTCCTGCAACTCCCATGCAGAAGGGGCAGTTGCAGGGCAGAGGGACATTTGGCTAGGGTAGTAAGGCCCTTTTAAAAGGAAGAGGGTGGGCCAGATGGGGCCAGGGAAGGCCCAGGGTGAGCCCAAGATTAGGGCTGAGACAGTCTGGGTGAGTTGCTGAGGCTAACAGTCTGCCCCCACCCACGTGGTGCCTAAAACCGAAACCACGGACACCTGGGTTTGGGGGAGGCTCTGTACAAGGTGTTCAAAGGACAACTCCCTAGATCCAACAAACAAGTCCCAAATAAGGAGCCCCGGGAACAGAAGCAGAAGGTCCCAGGTATACACCAACCCCCGCTCCTGTGCTGTTTTTCTGGTATGAACTGAAGTTGTTCATGGAGTCCTTCTTGGGGGTCAGGGCCCAGGGGCCAGAGGACCTGGCTTTCAGCCACGAGCCAGGATCCCCTGAACAAGATTCCTGCTCCTAATACCACCAGCCTCAGATTCTGGCACCAAGCCTGGCGTTCAGAGAGGATCCCACCTCCCCTCCCAAGACTTGTGGCAAAAACACCCCCAGAGAGTGCTGGGGTGAACATGGACCCTGAGGCCGGGGTCAGCGGAGGGGCGGTCCCCACCACCAACAAGTTGCCTGCCTGAGATAACAACAGCTGGAGGAGAGGGGGGAGGGGAGCTGTGGGCAGCCACGACTGACTGAACGGTTGCGATCTAGAAAATCCAACAAGAGGCCGCCGCGGCGATGGCAGCAGCTCCAATTAGTTGAGCCAACTGGGAAGGCCCTGCAGAGAAGGAGCCGGCACTGCAGATCGTGCTGGTGGCCAGCAGGCAGGCGGGCGGAGGGCCGGGCGCTGCCCGGGCGGCCCTGGCTGGCCCCTCCCGCGGGCTCTCCGAGCGCCTGGTGTTTACACACGGCCCTTCCGACACGGGATCAAGTTTCAGGCCGCACTGGAGGCGCCGGGGCAGCCACAGGCCCCAGAGAGGGAAAGAGGTGGACGGGTCTAAGGCAGCTCATGCGAGGTTTCCACCCCTAGGTGGGTGGGGGTGTTTCCACGCAGCAGAGTGGACTCGGGCAGGGGGGGTTGTGCCCCCTGGGCAGACTTACCCTGGGAGAGGGTGTGCCCCTGCTCATCTCAGCATCTGCCCTGAGCTTCCCCGCCCCCCCCCCCCAGTCCCTTTGATATCCCCCCCATACAGGCCCTAGTTGAGGGTCTGGATGGAACAGGAGGTTGGAGAACTTGGGCTCTCCTAGGTGCCCTGGTCCTGCAGAAGCCTGAGGCAGAGTGCCCGAGGGCTCGCAGCGGCGCACCACCTTCGAGCTGGCAGCCGGCGTGTGCCCCACGCTGTCAGGCGGCAGTGGCGGCGGCTGAGCTTCCAGTAGCACAAGCACGCTGGAAGCTGCCGCGTGTGCGCCCTCCCCGCCCGGGCTGGGAACCTCACCCAAACATCATGTCGCCTTCTCTATGGCTCCCAGCAGAGGCAGGGAAGGGCCCCACCTCCAGGTCACCCGGTCCAGGAACCAGAGAGCGATCTGAACCTGCAGGGGTGCGGGCTGGTGCGGGGAGGGGAGGAAGGCAGCGCCTATCCCCTCCCCACTGAATGTCTGCTTTGTTCCGGAAAACAAGGGAAGCATTAGGCTGCTGCCCCCGGGGAAACACAAAACTTCTTTTTGAATCTCGGAAGGGCGGTTTACTGCGCTACGGGGCTCCTGAGACAAACCCCGGAGGAGAAAAGCCAAAGCCGAGAGGGCGGGAGTACACTGGGAGACTCGGGCGCAAGGCTGATGGGCAGAGGGGGTGTGGGGGGTGGGGTGGGGAAGCCACTGAGGGTGACCAGGAGGGGGAGACCGGGGAACCCTACGCTGTGCGAAGGTGCCGCACGAGTTCCAGCGGGCAGCCAAGCCAGCCAAGTGGCGCCTGCCCAGCCGGCGGCCGTGCCAGCTTCCTGCCCTGCCCAGGACCGCGGAGCAGTCGGGGACGCTGCCGCAGGCTGGGACGGAATAGAAGGACGATGGGCAGGCGAAGGTGGGGGCTGCCATAAGTAAATCCCAATTGGTGCTTTCAACACACATACCCCCCCCACCCCCGGCCAAAGCGTGGGCCAGAGTCCCAGGACTGTGAGTTTTCTTGAGGGGCACATTCGAAGACCCAGAGCAAGGAGTCCGCCTATGCAGAGTGGGAGGCAATCCCAGGTGTCTTTGGTCCCGTTTGGGATCACACGCCGGCTCTGCTGTCCCGTCGAGGGTCAGTGTCACCCTGGCCAGTTAGAGGCAAAGGGACCAGCAAAAGCAAACCTGGAGCTTGCCTGCCAGCTGCCTGCCTTTCCTCCCCATCAATTCGTCTCTCTGGCACCTAAGGAAGGAGAGGATATCAGTCGCACCCCCCCCCCCAGCTCCCAGCACCCTAGAAGCGCAGACTGCCAACGAGCCGAGTGCAAGCGAGGGTTTTCCCCCTTTCCCTTGGGCTGGCTGTTTCTAACTTCCTCTAAACCTCCCTCCTCGCTCCGAAAAGCCCCGAGGAGCGGAGCCGAGAGGAAGCACGCCGCTAGTGTGCGAAATGAAGACCATGTGTGGGGAAGGCGGCAGCATCAGAGCGCAGCCGCGGGGGAGGGGGCGGGGGCGGCAGAGAGCAGAGCCCCCCCCCCTCACACCCCCCTCCGCACGGCCGGAGACTGGGGTGGCTGCAGTCAGCCGGCGCTGAGGCTGGGCTTCGAGGACGCGAAACCCCAGCGCCAGGCACCGGAGAAGCTGGGCTAGCCTTGGGGAGGGTGGGGAGGAGGGGTGCGGGGCCGCCGCGCCGTAGGGGGTGGGGACGCAGCCCCGACTTCCCGGGCCGCAGCTGCGACCGAGGGCGCAAGAGCCGATCAGGCGGCGGCAGTGGCGGTGGCGGCTCGGCCCGCCGCTCTCACAGCTGAGAATCAACAAAGGGAGGAGGCGGGCGGGCGGGGGAGGGGCGCCGCCGAGCGCTCGCTGACTGCTGTAGAATAATAAAAAATAATTAATAATGATAATAAGAGAAAAATCCCCGGGCTTTCATGGCTCTGGGTTTCCGTGTGGCTGCTGCGGGAAGCGCGCTGTCCTTGAGGCGGCCTCTCTCGCCTGGCCTGCCCGCCCCTCCCCCTGCGCGCCCCCTCCCCTCCCCGGGAACCGGGAAGAGAAAGGTCTGCAGCTGACAAATATTATCCATTCTCCCCATCGATCGCGGAGTGTACAGATGTGTGTGCCCGCGGAGCGGCGGATCCTCCCTGTTCGCTCCTCTCGCCCAGGCTCCGCTCGCTCGCCGGCCCCCTCCTCCCCCTTTGTTCTCCTCCCCTATCCCTCTCTTTAAATAGATTTCAGGGCGCTGCCTGTTGGAGAGCAGCTGGCGATCTCTCCCGAGAGAGGGAGCGAGCGTAGCCCGAGGTGCCCGGTCACCAGCCTCCCCCCCCCCCCTTCTCAGCGCCGCGCCCCCCCCCCGCCCCCTTTCTCCAGTTTTCAAACAAAAAACACCAGGAACACCCCCGTCCACTCGGAGCGTTCGGCCGCCTCGCGCCGTTTCTGTCCCGCTCCCAGTGTCTGTGTGTTTGTGTGGGCTACGGAGAGAACCGGAGGCCGGGCCAAGAGCCCTGGGTCGGGATCTTTGCCGGGCAGCCAGCAGGGACGCAGCTCCGGTCACGCTGAGAGGGGACACTTTACCCATTAGGGAAAGTCGGTGGAGACGGCGCTTTCATTCTTCTTTTGCAGATGGCAGATTAAACCGGCGGCGCCCTGCCTCAAAGGAGCCGGCAGCTTGGCGAAGGGTTAACCCGCCGGCCGGTAATCCGCGCGCGCCCCCCGCTCGTGCGCGCCCCCGCGCAGACACACACGGAGACGAAGCGCCCGCCACAGCCTGCAGTGCGCCCGAGGCTGGGAGGGGGAGCTCGTGGGGGCACGGGGAGCGGGGGCGGGGCGGGCTTAACCAGGCCGCTCGACTGAGCTGGGGCCACCTCGCCGTCTGTCACTTAAATGATTGTCCTCCGCTCCGCTCGGTGCGGTCAGTAGGGGCTGTTAACAGGCAGTTGCAATCAGTTTCCGAAAGGTCAGCCAAGGTCCTCCGGCTCTCGCAGACGGAAGGCATTACGAAACCGCTTTTGTATCCGCAGGCACTTTAGAAAAAGAGGCGAGGAGGGGGCGCACCGCAGCTCCTCGGCTGCCGTGCGGAGAGCCCCGTGAGAGGGAGGGGCGGGGGAGCCCGTCCTCCGGGGCCTGGGCTGGGCGGTTGGGAAACCACCGGCCGATAGACCCAGGCCTCCAAGTTTCGGTAGGGAAGCAGGCTGGGGGAGCTGGCGGCCGGGGAAGGGAAAGGAGCGAGGGGAGGAAGTGAGAGGGGCGTCCTCGCGCCCCGCCTGGCCCCTCTTCTGGCCCCGGACCCGGGCAGGGACCAGCGACCTAGAGTGCGGAGAGGCCCCACGGGGTCTCTGAGACCCTGCTGGCCCCGTGCAGTGGGGTGGGGATGGTTCGAAGGAGAGAGGCCCTCGCAGAACGAGTGAGTCCCCGCGCGGTGTCTGAAGACGCTGCCGCGCCGCCGCTAGAAGTCGTCCATCAGCAACCAGTCCAACCTGCCAGTGATAATGTGCGATCAACACCAAATCACCCCCGCCAGGCGCGATCCATCATCGGGCCGCGCCGCGGGCCCGCGTGAGGCAGACTGGGGGGGAGGGGGTGCTGGATGCGGAGCTCAGCACACCGGGATGCTGGGCGCCCCTCGCTGCCCTTCCCGGAGGCCTGCATCCCAGCGCTTCCAACTCCCCGACTTGCACCGCCTTCCCGCTCCGAGTATAGGGCGCAGGTCACTTAGGAACACGCGCCTGTCCTCCGCGTCCTGCTACCCCGGGTCACACCCTGCCAAGCCATGGAGCTCCCCTGCCCTCCCCCTCCTGCGAGAAAGCCTAGCTGGCGGGAAATTAATATTTAATATCGTGAAATTGATTAAAGGGCTGGAAGCCGACAATGGGGTAGGGGGAAGGGTAGGGGCTCCGAGTGTAATTAAAGATCTGAGAGTCGTGGCCGCTCGGTGTAGGCCCCGGCCGAACGCGGCCTTTGTGAAGGCCGGGCGGGGCTGAGCCCTGTGAGCCTGGGCTGGTGCCCTGAGCGGCCGGGATTCCGGGGGCGGGGGCGGGGGCAACGGCCCAGAAGTGGCGAGAAGCCTTGGCTGCGCACCTGGGACTGCACCCAGCGCCGTGCCTTCCGGTCCCACGGCCTTCGAGGGCCATCTCCCCACCCCCTGGAGCTGGGGCTCCTGGCTGCCAGTTCAGAGCAGAAGGGCTTTCGCCAACCGGGAAGACGGAGGGCGCATTCTAACTGGGGGTCCAAGTTCTTCCCCTCTCCCCCCCTGCGGCTTCACCCTGGCACGGTTCCGTGAATCCCCTATCCCAGCAGGAATCTTCCGGGCGTCTCCCGCAGCCCTCAGGGAAGGGGCGTGAGGTCCACTCCCTTCCCCTGCCACTGGAGAGCCTGGAGGCCAAAGCTGCGCCGGGCTCCCTCCCCGTTCTCCTCGCCAGGCCCCACCCCGGGCTGCTCTCGCCTGGGGCGGCTTAACTCGTTCAGCTGCGCTCCAGATGGGGCCTGCCGCTCGAGGCAGCTGTCTCCAGGGAGTCGTCATCGAACCAGCTCAGCCGGCCGCCTGCCCTGCCGTTTATGGTCACTGAGCCCGCCCGGGAGGGGCGGCCGCACTGGGTAGGGCTGGGGGTAGGTGCGGCTGAGGCGCCTGGGCCACCACAGTTGGCCCAGAGAGAACTCGGTGGGCACGAGGGCAAGGCAAAGTCGTTGGCACCGGTTCTCTGGTTTAAAAAGGCCATGGTGACTTTGGTGGCTGAGTGACCTGAATTCACAGACAACTCCAAAGGGCCATTTTTGAACTTGTTCTTGCCTGTGATGCTTTTTCTCTCTCTTTTTTGGTGAAGTCGTCTGAAAAAGTTCCAACAAGTGTTGCAGGGGAAAGAACGCAAGCAAACCCACGGGTCAGTAAGCTCTGTCCGCAGACAGCCAAGGGGCCAGGAGGACCCAGCAGGCTCCAGGCCCGCAGTGGGGAAGGCCCAGACCAGGGAGGGATTAGGTCTTCCCTGGGTTTTCGGCTGCACTTGAACAAAGCGCCCCAGGGGCTGCCTTCGCTGGGGCGAGAGAGGTAATTAAGAGGGGCTGCAGGAGGAAGCAGGGGCCGAGCCAACGTCGAGTGGGTGGAGGAAGCGTTCTCCATAAGAATAACAAGTCCGTGACAGTGTTATGCAGAACGGCCATTTCACCAAAACAAAACCAGAGGAACGCACCTTCGGCCTCTCCTGCCGAGCTGAGAACGACTTTGCATACTTTGGAGGGGGCCCAGAGCCAGCGGGAGGTTATCGGGGCTGTTCCGGGCTGGCGGCCGCCAGGGCAAAGCTTCCTGGCACTTACATTCTAGGTTCCTACCATTGGCATTCTGCTACCTGCATCCACTGCAGGGGGGGTGGGGGTGGGGGGCGGGAGCTTCTGGCCTCCCAATCTGGGCAAGGCTGGGAGTCCCTCAAAATGCAGTGCCTTCATTCAGGCCATGTCTGGTCACCTGGACCTCAAGTTCTGGAATGTTCGAAGTGTAAGAGAGCCTACAGCAGTCAGTGCGGAGTGACGGCCGAGCAAAGTTGAGGGAGCAAACACGTTGTGGTCTTTGTGAAGGGCCACGGATGTCACACCCCACGTTCCAAACTTCCCTGGTTTCAGTAGGTCTGCGCCTGGTGGCTCAACCCCGGGGCGTGAGGGCCCACCCTGTGGTCACCGGTGCTGAGGAATTGTGCGCCCAAAGTGGTGCCAGGTTGCGAGCTGGGCCCCCCCCCGGGGTACCCCCTCACCCCCACCCCGGCCCTGTGTCCGCAGGATCTAGGCCAGCAGCCAACCTCCTCGCCGCAGGTCCTTTCCCAGCCGGAGTCGGCCCCTGCCGCCTCCTCACGGGGGTCTTGGCCCGAGTTGGGTGGGGAGACCCCCCATCTAGCTTTCAGGTTTGTCGCGGTCGCGGCTCTGCTGAGAAAGTCGCAGGGGCGAGCCCGCGGGCTCACGGTGGGCCTAGGAGGGGCGGAGTGGTCCCTGGGGGGCACAGCTCGGCGCACGGGCTCGCGGGGCGCGGCGATTGGCTCCCCGCGGGGTGCGGCGGGCCGCGCGGCTGCGCGTCGCCATCTTGGCCGGGCCAGCGCGGGCGGCGCTGCCCCCGGCGGTGGGAGCGCGGAGCCGCAGGCCGGACCGAGCGGCCCCGGCGGGCGTACCCAGGTGGTAGTGGGGGTGCGCGGGGCGCTGCTCCGGGAGGCTCCGTCCGGCGCCCGTCCGCGCCGTGGGCCCCGGCCGACGGCGGGTGGAGGACAGGGGGCCCGGCCGCCCCGAGTTCCAGCGCGGCCCGTCACCGGCCCTTCGCGAACGCCAAGTGGGATTTGCGGTCCAGAGAACAGGACCTGGTTCCCGGGTCTCCTGCAAGCGTCCGCACGCTGTCACCTCGACCGCACGCGCGCCCTGTCCGCGCACCCGGGCACTTGGGCTGCTGCCCCCGAGGGGCAAGGACGGTGGCCAGGCCTGCAGCCCTTTCCCCATCTTTTAAGAGATTTCGAAGTTGCTCGTGGGCCAAGGGAGAATTTGAAATCCAGCGCCGTTTAAGGAGATCTTTATTAGACAAGAATGCCACTGTTTGGTTCGAGTTTTTCTTTTTGGAATCTAAATTGTGTTCATGGGGCAAGGGAAGCAATGTGTTAGGTCCCAGGGGACTCCACAAGGACAAAGGTGACGTTTAGGTCATTAAAGAAAAGGCTCTGGCCTTCAAGTAATTTACAGTCTAGGTGGGAATTCAGACTTGTAACTGAGGAACTAAACACAAATAAAGAGTATGAATAAATAAATGAGTGTAAATGAACCTCCTAAATCCTGCAGTACAGGGCCTGAGGAAGACTCCAATAAATTATTTTTAAAATACCCCCCACCCCAAAGTATAGAATCATTTCTAGGAAAGGAAGAAAAGATAAAAATTTACAAACAGTAGATAGTCCCATGGAATACCAGTCACTTCTGAAAGGTTGATGTTTAGGAAATATGGCGAATGTTTATTTAAACAAGGCAAGCTAGCAAGCATCAGAACCTCTCGGTTATGACTGGGCTCCTAGCATGAGCTGGGTGGCAGAGGTGCGATTTTCCATCTCTCCCGGTTCAACTGGCTAAGACTCCCACGGCACTTCGTAAAAGGGAAAGAAAACAGGGTCTGAAGGCAAAAAGAGAAAACAAAACTGACCACCCAAACCATCACCACCAACCCAAAGAGATCCACATCATTTGCAGACGGTCTCCAAGATTGGAATAGGCAGGACGCTGTATCACAAGGAGTTGTACAGAGGTTGGAAAATGTGAGAAAATCAGTCACTGGTCAGAGAAAATTAAGCAAATTAAAAAAATGAGGCAATTATTAACTCTGGGGGTGGGGAGGTGGAGGGAGAGAATCATCCAAGAAAGGATATGCAATCATTGAAGCTCATTTGCCTCAGGATTGAACAATATATATGTAGTCACAAAGTAAACACAGGATATAGTTTTAATAAGAAATAAGGGCTCTATGGTGAGGGTGGGAAAGGGGAAGTGAGATCAGAGGGCTCCAATCTTCCTCACCCAGGCTGGGAGGTCCAGAGGATGCTTCCAGAAGGCCACATTTACATATCACTTAGAAATACCTTGAGACCTTTCAGGAGAAACTGTGTGGAACTCTGGTGCCCAAGATCCCCACCCACCCACAGGAGACTGGTGTGACTGTGTGTCTTACACCTTTGCATACTATTTGACTTCATAAACTATGGGCAGAAAGCCTATTGTGAAAAGACCTTTATTTTTAGTTTTTTAAGGAAGACCTTTTTAAATTTAACATTAAGAATGCACATTAAGGCTGAGCCCTGGTGGCCTAGTGGTTGTGTGCGGGACTGTGGCCTACAGGGGTGACAGTTCAAATCCAGCAGCAGCTCTCCAGGAGCAAGGCTGGGCTTCCTACTCCCACCAGGGCAGTGATGCCAAAAGAAAATTAATTAATTAAAAAAAAAGAATGCACAATAATGTATATAACTAAATATCCCTTAAAAGGAGCCCTGGTGGCATAATGGGCTAAGCATTGAGCTGCTAGCTACAAGGTCTGAAGTTTGAACCCATCAGCCAATCCCAGGGAGAAGGATGACGCTCTTTCCTCTGGCAAAGATGTAAAGACTTAGAAACCCACAGGAGTCCCTCTGCCCTGGCCTGCCTTGAGGGTCTCTAAGCGTTGGAATGGACTTGCTGGCAGTGAGTTACAAAAGTCCTTTGCAACTATAGTCCTTCAACTGCAAAATGAAATCGTGTCAATCCCAGCTCTGGAGAAATAAGGCCTTTGTGGTACAGTGAAATCTCTTAAGAGGGTTCCTTTATCGGAGCCCCGGTGATATATTGGTTTCTTATTGGTTGGCAGTTTGAAGCCACCAACCCCTTTGAGGAAGAAAAACAGTACAAAGTAGAAAAACAGTCTATGGATTTTCTAGACTGTAACTCTTTTTTTTTGGGGGGGGGGGCATCACTGCTCTCCGGTGGTGGGAGTAGGAGGCCCAGCCCCACTGCTGGAATTGAACCTCCGTCCCAGTGGGCCGCAGTCCCGCGCACAACCACTACGCCACCGGGGCTCAGCCCGACTGTAACTCTTTAAAGGAACTGGAAGCCTCATCTTTCTCCCATGGAGTGACTGATGGTTTCAAACTGCTCACCTTGTGGCAGCCCAAATGCACACTTCACTAGGTCACCTTAGCCCTAGACTTTACTGGACACGAAATCTTCCTAAGTAAGACAAAGGGTGTGCGTGCCTTTAGGACTTTCAAAAATGGGACAAGGACAAGACTTCAGCTTTGGAGAAACTGGGGAAGGTGTAACCTGTTAAGGGAGGCAGTAAAAAGAATAAGTGCCAAATCCAAAGCAAAACCGAATCATGTTTCTCTCGCTGTCTCCTCGGAGAGCCACAATGAAATGGCAGATCAAAGGCAGAGGCAAATACAATTCTGTTGCCTGTGAAACCCCTAGCATGAAATTAGAAGTCAAACTCTCCATTCAGGGGTGAGAGACAAGGATAATGGGAACCGGGGCCCTAGAGATGTACCCAGCCCCTTTCAGTCACAATACTTAGTGTCCAGGCCCGCTGGATTTGAGGAACCACACCTGCAGGTGGGGACCCACAGTAAGTGCCAGAGTCCTATATTGTTGGTGTTGCTTATTAGTTCTTCCACACTTGCTTCAGGAAATCCACTGACTACTACATTCTCCACTTTATAGCCAATAAGAATATTTCCATGCTGGGGGTCCGGGCAAGTGATTTGCTCTTTGCTGACTGGGGATTCGGAGTAGTTTGGCAGTGAGATAATGACATGATCACCACCCCACCCACCCCCATGATGTGATCAGCCAATCAGCTGTAAGGGGATTAGGGTGGGCTCAACACCCTGACTCCGGTCACACCCCAGATCCTTGCAAGGGGAGTGTCCCTGGGGTGTGGCTGCATCACCTTTTGTCTTCTAAGAGATACCAAGAGGACAAAGAAGTGAGAGGGAGGGATTCCTGTGCCAGCAAAACAGAAAAGTAGAGCGAAATGTGTCCTTTGGACCTGGGGTCACTTGTGCTGAGAACTTCGCAGACTGATGCCAAGGCACACGGAGATCGCTGAGGGATGTCACCCCCACAGATCATCGGCAAGGAATGGCCTCCCCTTGACGTCAAGGAAGAGGGAACGCCTTGAGCCGGTGCCCGGAACCACCCCCGAAACCAGGGGTCTTCAAACTTCACTGTCCCTCAGATCGTTGGAGGGCGAGACTATAGTTTAAAAAAAACAACAAAAAACACAACTGTGAACAAATTCACTGTGGGCCCCTGGGAATGAGGTAGCTGCTTAAGCAGGACAGCAGCGGCAGGTCAAATAAATGTCTTCAGCAGGCCACATGTGGCCCTTGGGTCGTAGTTTGAGGACCCCTGCCCTAAACTGTGAGCTGCTCGTTAAAGCTGTTTGTGGCATTTCTAGTGCAGCAGCAGGAGACGTTGAAGCCAGTATCTTGTACTGGCTGAGTACAGTGCCCCTCTAACATATGCCTGAAATGCGGAAGCCCTTTTGGAATTGGGTTATGGGCGGAGACTCTTAAGAATTTAACATGGCTTATTGTAAAAGACTAGATTGCGTGGATGGGGCTATTGTTGGGATTCAAAGGCAATTCTGCTGCGGGCGCAGAAGGGAGGGGGGAGAGCTGCAAAACTGGAAATGGTGTGAGAAATGGTGGTGACAGAATCAGGGGACCATTGCCAGGTGGTGTTGGAGATGACCCAAAGACGAAGAGCAGAACCCCTTCAAGCGGGAGGCCTGCGGGCAGGCGGAGTCAAGTGGAGCACTTGCCTGAGCAAGGCAGAGACTGGCTGGTGTGGCTCGGCCCAAGGGGCCCGAGGGTGCTGAGAGGCCGAGGAACAGGAAGCATAAGTCGAGAGACAAGAAGGGGAAGAGGAGATGCCTCAGTATGGAAGGGCAGTGGATGCCAAAGGGTGGGACCAGGATCTCCTAGTTCTCTGTCAGATCTTCAGCAGCTCAGCTTCAGAACCTGCAGCTACTCTTCACAGAGGCCAGGGGGATGGTTCTGGCTCCTTTGGCCAAAGCCAAGGAGGGGGCTGCTGAGGAAGGGGATTAGGAGAATGGAACTGCAGTGCCTGAAAGATAGGAGTGCAGCCCAAGGCTGGGAGGCCAGAAGGCATGACCAATTCCCCGGGATCTAGATGGTCTCTGAGAACTGAAGAGCACCTCCAAGCCTCCAGAGCGCATGTGAATTATTTTCTCGGTGTTTTTGTTTGGGGCCACCAGCCCTTCTCTCCCTCCAATTTCTCCCATTTGCAAAGGAAATATGTCTCCCTTGTGCCTGCTCTGCCGCTGTTCTTTGAAAGCAGGAAATGTGTTCTCTAAATTCATAGATAAAGAAGAATTTTGCCCTAGATAGAATTTGGACTTGGCATTGCTTTAAGATTTGGGGAATGTTATGATAGGGTGAAAATGCTTTGTGTGTGGCAAGAACATAAATTTCTTTTGGGGGTGGCAGCCAAAGGGTGGAATGTCGAGATTGAATTTGGGTCCCATGCCCGCCACTCCCTGCCCCCTCCCCCCACAACGTGTCAACTTGGCCAGGCCATGATTCTTAGTGGTTTGGCAGTAATGTAATGATGTAATTTGGCAGTTATGTAATGGTGTAATCATTTCTCATGATGTAATCAGTCAATCAGCTGTAAGGGAATTAGGGTGAGACGTAGCATCCTTAACTCATGTCACAGCCCAGGTCCCATGTCGTTTTCTCTGGGGTGTGGCCTGTCTTATCTTTTGTCTCACAAGAGCTTAAAGGAGGGAGAATGGAGCAGAGAGAAAGGGAGAAAGGGACCACCACTAAAGAAGAGTTTGGAACAGATTGTGTCCCTGGGCCCCAAAGTCCCTGTGCAGAGAACCCCTGAGGCCCAGGCGACGACTGATGCCAAGACATGTGGAGATCTCTAAGGGACAGAGTTCTTGGAGTCAGTGATCCAATGCACAAGAAAACGAACCAGTGCCCGCCCGGTCCCTTGCCGCCCGCCCGATTGTTCTTATGCTTGAGCCGGGAGTTGGAAGGCTGTGTCAATCCATCTCAAAGAGCCCCTTCCTCTCTCTTGCTGCCTCACGACTTTACCAAACAAGTGCGAGCTCCTTCTCCAGGGACTGGCGGTCTCTGCTGACCACAAGTCCAAAGTGCTGGTACGTGACACAGTCTTGCCATCCTTGCCTCCAAGAAGCAATCTTTTGGGGGTGTATTTCTGGCTGTATTTCTTCCAAGATAGATTTGTTTGTCCTTTCAGCAGTCACTTCCAGAGTTAGTGCTCAGATTTTGGACTTCTAGCCTCCGAAACTGTGAGCAAATATGTTTCGACTTCTGAAAGTCATCCACTTGGGGCATGTCTGTTACGGCAGGGGGAGAGAACGAAGACAGGGGCAAATAGCAAGAAGGATGTTGCCCGGAGCAAGAAAGGGTTGTCCCAGATCTCCCCCAAGACAGCAAGGGAAAGACTGCCATCCGAATGCAAGACAGCCCGCCTGAGCCCTCTCGGACCTGCTTACCCTGACAGTGCTGGAAGGCCTGAACAGCCCCGTCTGATGCCCGTTACCCCCACGTCCAACTCGTCATTAGTCCTCCCTTCCCTTGGAAGGCTCACAGAAAGAGCTGGGGTTTTTTGGGGGGGTGTGTGTGTGTATGTGTGTGTGTGTGTGTGTTTTGAAAAATTTCCGTTTTTCCTTAGACTCCATATTTGCCTTTGAGTTCAATTTCTTTTACCTTGGCCTAATTTTAGTTCTCTGCCCTTCCCCCCATAATTTATGCGCCCTCTGGAGGGTAACAGCTCCTATTATCCGGTAGACTGTTCTGTTTAGAGCCATTGCTAATTAAGCTTAGCACTCAGGAGGGCTTGAGATGGCTTTTTGTTGCTGTTGTTGTTGTTGTTTTTAATGGCCACACAGTTCTTGGACGCTCTTTTCACCGATAGAGGTAGATTCCTCTAGAATGTGGGTGGGCTTAGTCATAGCTAAAGAATGGAGCTGATTTGGGGGAGAAAACCAAACCAAACCAAACCTCACCATCAAGTTGATGCCAACCATCAGCGCCCTTATAGGACAGGGTGGAACTCCCTGTGTGGGTGTCTAAGACTAATTCTTTGCGGTGGGGGCAGGGGGGGAGGGGTCATCTTTCTCCCGCGCAGAGGCTGGGGGTTTAGAAATGGACTGCTGACCTTGCAGTAAGTACCCTGGAGCAGCTTTAGCTCAGGTTCCAAGGAGAGAGCCCTCTGGGCCACACGGTTAAGGACCTGCCAAGCCCCACCATCCACTCTGCCAGATACATAGGCAAAGAAGACACCACCGCCAGGTGACTCCAGACCACCCTTCCTTCCTACGGCTCACCCCCTTGTGAATCCTTGCACCAAACCACTCAGCCACAGAATCCGCGGGCACAATTGAATCGCTACTGCACCTCAATGTCAGGCCAGGGAGTGGGAGGCCCTCACTCAGCCGCTCCGTGGAAGGAGGTGGGCGTGGGATGAGGGGATCGTCCCTACTCGGTCCCCCACCTGGGAGAGGCAGCATCTTCACAGCATCCTCATCCCGGATCACCTCCTTCTGGGACAGCCACTTTCCCCCTCAGATCTGACCTCAGGGATCTGGTGAACCAGCCCCACTTTCGGGTCCCTCTGGGCCTGTGATGGGCAAAGATATACAGGGGAGCCCGTTCACCAGGCAGGACAGGAGAAGGACTGCAGGTTTCCACCAGGTGAGCTGACCTCCAGTTTATGGCTTCCTATCCCCTTTGAGGAGGAGGAGGAGGAGGACCAGCTGACTTCCCAGTCTTCCCCACCCCCCCCTTACCTTTTCATTCCATTCCAGCCCCTGCACAGCACACACATGGTTTCCATTCAGAATGCCCAGAGGCACACGAGCTGGGTTGCACTCAGAGAACTGCGCAGGCATACCCTCCCCCTGGAAGCAGGCGCTCCTGGTCCACCTGACAGGGATGCCCTTCCAGGAAAGTGGTAGGAGGACCACAAGACACCTGGAATAAGGAGAGCTGAGGAGGTCAAGGTGCAGTGTCAGGTCCTGCACTGGCAGTGAGCAGGACAGTGAGGGAATAGGCAGGCAAGGAAAGTCACTTTTAGGAGGAGACAATTGGCCCACCTGTGTGGGTGCTATGTGGGGGGAGGGAGAGGAGAGGGGGAGTTATACAGTAGGGCCAGAAAGGGAGGAGCAGCCAAGAGGGCAGCCCAGGCCCATCAACAGTCCGCAGAAGGGACATTTCTTCCCCTGACCGCCCAATAGCCATCGCCTACTAGGACTGTCACATACTGATCCCTGGGGCTCTTTCACAACTCCTACTTGTGGCAGGAGAACTGGGGCTCCATCACTTCCAGAGTCGAAAGGCTAGCATGCTCCCCCAAGCTCACAGTTTGGAGGCATCTGTCCTCTGCTGGTGAGGTTCTGAGACCACAGATCCCAAGGGCATTGGGACACACATTGCAAGGAGCCCCGTGGCATAGTGCTTACATACTGGATTGCTAGCTGCAAGATCAGCGATTTGAAACCATCTGCCTCTTAGAAAGACGGGCCTTTCTACTCCAATAAAGAGTTGAGTCTGGGGCTGAGCCCCGGTGGCGTAGTGGTTGTGCGTGGGACTGCGGCCCACTGGGATGGAGGTTCAAGTCCAGCAGTGGGGCTGGGCCTCCTACTCCCACCACCAGTGAGCAGTGATCCCCCCCGCCCCCCCCAAAAAAACCCAAAACAAAGAGTTGAGTCTGTCTCAGAAATTCACAGAGGCAGTTCTAGCCTGTCCTATAGGGTCATTATGAGTCAGCATCGACTCATAATGAGTCAGGGGTGAGTTTTGTTTTGTTTTTTGGTTTCTCTCTTCTCCCCAAATCCCAGGTCAGTGACCCTGTGCCCAGTTAGGTCCCTTCAGGAATCGTACACCCTACACCTCCACGCCACAATCAGCTCAAAGCCCACTGCCTTCATTCTGTGGAGAGCAAGGACTCTTTTTCAGGATGTCACTAAAGAGACAGCGGGGGTAGCGGTAGTGGGTCGCACAGAGTGACACCATCAGTGGTAGTACAGCCAAATGACTGTGTGTATGTTTGTAAACAGCAGTACATCCAGAGTGCTGCCAGGAATTCAAGGCGGATTCAGATGAGGGCATGGAACAAGGGGATATCAATGGCTGAAAGCAGAGAAAGCCAGAAAGGTATTTTATTTACCTACTGTATTTGTCAGACCATAAGACAGACTTTTTTCCCCCTAAAGCGTGTGTGTGTGTGTGGGGGGGGGGAGAATGAGGGTGCACCTTACGGTGCAAAGGTGTGGTACCCCAGAACATTTGTTAATGATCCATGTGCCCGCTTGCTCTCCGCTGCTGTTTGCATGCTGTGGATTGCTGGGTGTTCCAGGGAAGTCCCGCCTCCTGGAGGCTCCATGTCATTCAGGTCACATGATCAGCACAGATGGTTCTTAACACCACTGTTGACTTTACGCTGTTATTACCATATTTTGCTTTATTTTAATAAATATTGTAGTATACTAGTACTATTTGGTTCAGAATATTCTTGGGGGGTTTTTTTTGGGTGGGGGCATCACAGCTCTCCAGCGGTGGGAGTAGGAGGCCCAGCCCCACTGCTGGAATTGAACCTCCGTCCCAGTGGGCTGCAGTCCCGCGCACACGCCACCGGGGCTCAGCCCGGTTCAGAATATTTTTTTCTTGCTTTTCTGCTCTAAAAATTGGGTGCATCTTATGGTCAGGTGCGTCATATGGTATGCTTTATTGACCAGGCAAAACCATTCAACTGTGTGAACCAAAATACACGATGGATAATGCTATAAAAAATGGGAATTCCAGAACACTTAACTGAGCTTCTGGGGACTCTGCACATAGACCAAGAAGCAGTCGTTCGAACAGAACAAGAGGATATTGTGTGGTTTAAAAATCACAGCTGGTCCCACCACCGGAGAGCAGTGATGCCCCCCCCCCAAAAAAAATCACAGCTGGACATAGACAACATTAGGATAAATGGAGAAAAGTTGAGGCCCTCAAGAGTGTAATTTGACTTGGAGGCACAATCAAGACATAAAGGACAAAGTTGCAATGAGCCAATCTGCTGCACAAGTCCTCTTTGAAAAACAAAGATGTCACTTTGAGGACCAAGGTGCATGCTTCAGACCCCAGCCCCGGTACTTCCCAGGGCCTCATCTGCATGTGAAGGCAGGACAATGAATAAGGAAGACCAAAGCAGCAATGATGTCTTGAATTACGGTTTTGGCAAAGACTATTGAAAGTCCCATGGACTGCCAGAAGAACAAACAAATCTGTCTTCCAAGAAGTATAGCCAGAATGTTCCTTGGAAGCGCTGATGGCGTGAGGCTTCATCTCACATATTTTAGACATACTATCAGGCCAGGCCGGTCGTAGGAAGACATTATCCTCAGGAAAGTAGGAGGGTCAGCGAGAAAGAGGGAAACCCGCCAGGAGGTAGCTGGGCACAGTGGGCTCCCACGGGGCAGCGGTTGTAAAGATGGCACGGGACTGGCAGTGTCTCCTTCTGTGGGACGGAGATTGCTGTGAGTTGGAACAGACTCCAAGGCACCTACTGATAATGTTTGTACAGTGCTTTCGCAGAAGTGTGTTGCCTTTATAAAAAAGTGTAGTTAGAACAACAAAAACACTTTTCATAAGCCCAATGTACCTGGATTAATACATTTACCAAGCTAAACCTACATGCCAATTGACTTTGAGACTTCTAATGATCCTGTCAAGGCTGCCCTTTGTTGCCGTTGGGTGCCATCCGGTCGGTTCTGACCCAGAGCAACCCGACGCACAACAGAACGAAACCTTGCCTGCTCCTGCGCCGTCCATTGTTGCATTGATGCTGTCCTTCTCCAGGGACTGGTCTCTCCCGACAACATGTGGAAAGTGTGTATGTCATTAATATCCGATGACAATGAGGTGAGCAAGCACGTGGTCTGAACTGGCTAGAACCACGCACTATTGTGTAAGTCACTGTTTTTGTCAAAATTTCTGGGGCTTGAGCTCTACCAGTGTGTTAAATTAGTATCTGTGACTCCACGTCAAGAACTTTTTCAGGAATAAAATCACAATTCAATTAAAAGGAGAAAAATACAAAAAAGGCTTCCATTCAGTTACTAATAAGGTGGTAACAAATAGTGTTGACTCAGTGTAGCAAGTTTCTAAGCAACAGTTTTGTTCCCATTCATATAATCTTAGAAACATTACACTTAAGCAATTTTCAACTCTGTTTGTCACATATTATTCTATGGTTAAAATTAATAATAAACATTACTAAGGATTCCATATAGTCTGGCACCGGAAAAGCTCCAGGAGGTGTACGTGAGACATCGTGAGTTAAGGTACTGGGTGATACCAACGCTAGTGTTGCCACTGCTCTTTCTGTCAAAGCTTAATCTTAACTTCCTGGAGCCCTGGTGGAACTGGTCATGGTTGAGTTGCTATGCACAAGGTCAGCAGTTTGAAACCACCAGCCACTCAGAGGGAGGAGGGGGCTTTCTCTGTGAAAAGGTAAGTCTCAGAAAATCACAGGGGCAGTTCTACCCTGTCCTTTAAGGTCGCTGTGCAGCAAGTCGATGGCAGAGTTTGGTTTGGTGTTCTACATGCACATGTCAACTCTACCCCTAATTTACACACAAGGAAACTGAGGCTCAGAGCAAGCTCTGCTCCAAAGCCATTACTGTACCTCCAAAACATTTTGGCTTCTGATTATTTTGTGCCAGGTCCTGTGCCAGGCCAGTCTCAGAAGCCCAGAGGGGCAGTTCTATCCTGCCCTGTACGGGTGCCATGAGTCGGAATGGACTTGACAGTAGTGAGGTTTGTTTTGCTGTCGACCTTGGGAAGTCCGTAGTCTAGTGTAGGAGACGGGCTGGAATCTAGTGAGACAAGGACTCTAAAAGCCAGATGGTTCAAACACCAAAGAAGCCCTTTCGGGTTGTCTTCCACGTCATCGCCCTCCCACCCTCAACGTTCCCAGTCCTTCTGGCTTCTTCTCCACAGGGCTGCTCATCAGTCTTTCTTTAGGCACTAACTGCAGGTTGGCCATGTCTATTTCTCTCGTCCGGTCATTGGGGTCTGCTCCATACACATCTATGTAGTAAGGTTCCTGGCTCCTGCTTGCCTGGAGAGGTGGCTTTGATTGGCTAGACCTTCTTGACCTCTGGTCACGACCACCCCCACCCCCCCCTCGGAGCCAGACCCTACTTGCAGCCCCCAGGCTTACTCAGCTGGGAAATGGGCACAGAGGCCCAGACGCTGGGCAGGCTAGTAGGCCCTAGCAGGGCTTTTATTGAAGCCTGTTAAAGGGCTTTGGGCTTCCTCTGATGAAAGGCGCTTAAGTGCATCTGGTTATGATTACAGGGGAGGAGAAAGCCGGGCAGTCTCTGGGGGGTTGGACCAGTCATCTGGCTGTACCTCCCTCCAGGCAGAGCTGGCTGCTGGTGGGGCCAGGAGGCCAGGTGGGGGGGGGGGGGGATGAGGGACGATGGGGGGCAAGCAGGAAGCAGAACCCTTACAAAACCTTCCACCTCTCAGACCTCTCTGGGGTCTCAGAGCCTGGTTCAGTCAGGCCTGGCCTTCCAGAGGCAGCAACAGGACTCAGAGATGCCAGGCTCTTTCCAGAGAGTCAGGGTCAGCATGTGACTGCTGCCCAACTAACTGGGGCCAAGCACACTCCAGGAAGCTCCCTCTCTCAGCGAGCCTCCCAGCAACCTCCCTCAACCTCCCCACACACTCTTCTCCCTTGACGCAAGGGTTTCTGAAAGTGATGAAAATGAAGGAGAGGCAGACTTTTCAAAGTTGACAAATCTCAGCGTTCTCTTTTCGCCTCTTCCAATGATTGTTGTACGTCACTGCAACTGACAACCGTGCTGAATTAAGGGCAGAAATGAATATTAAAACAACTCGAAGGCCTCAGTAGAGCAGCAGGCGGTCCCCAACCCCTCTGCTCCTCACACCTGTCCCTGTGCGGACCCCGCGGGGCCCCGCAAAGCCCTGGTGGACATCGGATGGGTTAACCCCCGCCCCTCCCCCCCCCCGCCGCTGTTTGAGCAGCGGAAAAAATGTTCTTTTTCTTTATTTTTCCCGCTCTGATTCAATCCTGCTGCGTGTGATTATTGTCAAGTCTCTTCGCACCACCGTTTCTAAAAAGAAAGCCCGTGGGTTTGCGCGGCCCGCCGCCTGCTCGATTTTTATTGTGCACGTAGCCCGGTCTGCGTGGGTCCAGCACGTCGTGACCGCCTGGCGGATGCGCACGGACACCCTCGGATTGGCATTTGGGAGAGAACTGAGCGCATTGTCTCAGCGGCGACACACATAAATACTACTACTAATAATACGGGGCTACAGACCCCCTCTGGCCAAGCTTCCTTGCAACCCATATTTAGAAATGACCTTTGCGAAAGGCAATTAAAATATGGTAATGATCGATGCACTCGCCCGTTTCCAAAAAGGAAAACACACAGGTGTTGGCTTCGGGAGGCTCCACCTGGCCGGGCCAGGAGGGTTTCTCCGGCTCATGAATGAACTCTTTCTTCCAAGAAGCTTCGATTCCTTGGGAGCGCGGCTCCCCGCCTCCTCTGCCCCTCCTCCAGCAGAGCTCGGTCAGCCCGGAGCTTGCTGGCGGCGGCAGGGCTTTGTCATCGGAACGCACACACAGACACGCACACGCGCGCACCCGGCCACCACGGGACCGCGGCAGCCGCCGCGCTGCTCCCCCGCCGCCCCCCCTCCTGGGCTCCTCAAAAATCCTCGCTGTCGTTGGTTCAGTGTCCGGGGCTTTGCGTGGAGGCGCTCCAGGAGGCTTGGGGGGCGTCTGTGCGGGGCGCGGGACGGCGGCAGGGAGTCCGCCTCCAGGCCGAACGTGCGCGGAGAGGACGCGCGGGCAGCCAGGCTTTGTTCGGCTCTTGCCCCCGCCCGCCGGGCGGAAAAGCCTCGCCAGGCTGGGGCCCGCCAGCCGAAAGGCGGGGGCGAGCACCAGCACCACCTACCCCCCCCACCCCCACCCCCGCCCCAGCTGGAACGTGAAATCGCCTCCCGGAGTTCTGGGGCCTCAGTCCGGGTGGGGCGTCTCGCCCTGCGGAAGGCCTCCTGCTCCACCAGTGGCTCTCCCCGAACGGACAAACGTGCAGCATCACCATGGTGGCTCCTGTTGCGCCAGGCCTCGGGGGGTGCCCCGGTGGCGCGCTCACTCCGCCTCGGCGCCGGGCAAAGGGCTAACGCTGGGCCTCGAGCCTGGGCTTCCCCCTCCCCGGGGGGGGGGGCGTGCGTCTGGAGGAGACATAGCTTCGGAGGGGGGGGGCCTCCCCCCTGGCACCTCCGGGCTGCCGGCCCGGCCCGCGAGCGCGGAGCCAGGGCGGCCTCTCGCCTTTCATTACGCGGCCTACGAAAGCAGCAGCCCAGGCAAATATGTAGCTATTAAAATTAATCGCCCTGCGTTGTCAGCTGAACATAATGCAAATTATTTATGGGCTGTCTGCGCAATATTTATCATCGTGCAGGCTCCAGGCGCTTCGTGCCTCCCGGCCTCCCCCGCCCGCCCTAGCCCGCGGGGGGCGAAGCGGCGCACAAGCTGTGGTGGGCTGAGGGCTCGGGGCACCCGCCTGGAGTTGGGAAGGCGATGCCGCTCCTCGGGCCGCCGTTCCGAGTCGAGGGCGCCCCACTTCAGCTTTTTGCCATTCACTCCCACCTCTACTGCGCACAATTAGAAAGGCCACGAAATCGTGTGTCTCTAGAAAATCAATTTGCAGAAATCTGCACTAACCAGACCAGTTCCGGCCCGAGGGGCGGTGCGAGCCCAGGCGCCAAGGCTGCCCAGGCACATTTTGGGCGGTTTAAGTTGGTCCCTCGGCTCTGGAAATGCTTGCGGAAGCAGGACTCCCACAGAGAGAAACCCGGGGCCTCAGACGCGCCCCACCGATCTGCTGTCGCTTGGAAGGCGAATCCGGTGTCCTCCGAGTCTCCAAACTTGTTTGCAGATCGCAGATAACAGATTAACTGCTAATTGTCGAAATCGGCCAGGCCAACCTTTTAGTTGATCACTGCTGGGAGCCCCTTGGTATTCGCTGCACTTTTTATATGTAAAACCAGCCTGGGTGCCTCGTAAACGGCTTTTGTGTGGCTTTTGTTTCTCTTTCAACTACGGTGTTTTAAAAAACAGCAGCAACATGCCACCCCACCCCCTCTCCAACGCAGCCTTGTCGTTTGAGGGGGAAAAAAAAATCAGGAGATAATCTATAGGACAATCCCCCCCTACTGGTCGGCGCTGGCGTTGGGGCTTTTTTCACGCAGATCGAGTCGCCGAGGGCTGCGGAGGTAAACAGGTTTTCTGCACTGCTGCTAAATGAATCACCAGGGGGAAGAGCCAGGACTGCCGGGCTGAGAAGGCCTCGGGACTGGGACTGGATGCCAGGGCGAGGCGAGCGCCAGCGCGAGGGGCCGAGGGTGGAGGCGGACTGACCCGGTCTGAAGGTCCCGGGGCCAGGAGGGGAGAGGAGGACCCGTGGGCGGTCCTGCCAGAGGCCGCCCTTTCGCAATTGGCGAGGCCCAGTGAGTGCACAGTCGGGCCTCAGTGCCAAGCGCGCCTGGGCGCCACCTGGGGCCGGTCACGCTGCGTGAGCCCATCTGCGGGGAAGGTCGCCCCCTCCCCCCACCCCCAACAGTTTCCGCAGCTCTGGGCCTTGGGGTCCAGAGGCAGGCTGTGGTCTTTCTCTGACTGTGCATTTGAAATCATTGGCCTTCTTCACTGCTCACATTTCGCAGTCGACTGTCCCCTCCTACTTAGCTGACCAAAGCTTAAGTCCAGGCTCTCCTCTCCAGAATCTTGGTGTGTGTGTGTGTGTGTGTGTACTGTGTGCATCTGTGGTTGTTTTTGAAGGCATCTCTCCAGAATAACGGGTACAGAATCAAGAAGCAGCGTTACATTTATACTCTTCATCTGGTGTCTTCTTTTCTTTTTTGGGGGGGGGGGCATCACTGCTCTCCGGTGGTGGGAGAAGGAGTGGGTGTCTTCTTAAAATGTGATTTGACCCAATGGAGAAAGGCCTTTTGCCTCCAATTTGTGACAAGTTGTTTGGTTGTTTTTTTTTTTTAGCACCTTGCAAAGTGTCTCCCATTACTCCAGAAACTGAATTTGAAGGGATGGGAAAAGCAAAAATGGTTAAAAAAATGTTACTGTGGGTTTGCCTTTTTCTCTCACCTGCAAACCAGCCAAGGACTGTTTTTCTAGGGATCTCAGCACCTCACAACGACCACAGTAAAGTGGGGAGAGTTGATTTGCCAAGTACTTTAAGATAGTCCCTCTCTGGAGTCTCAGAATCCCACCGGGGTGAGCAAAAACCAAATATAAACCAAACACCCTGCCATCGAGTCGAAGCTGACTCACAGCCGCCCTATAGGACAGGGCAGAACTGCCCCTGGGGGTTTCCCAGCCTCTATCCGGGAGTCAAAGTCCTTGCCTTGCTCAGGTGGATCACCTTGTGGTTTAGAACTTCTGACCTTTGGGATTGCAGCCCCAACATGCTACCTCTACTCAGGATGGGTGTAATTGCTTCCATTTGACAGATAGGGGGTCTTAGTTCCTCCCCCCCTCCCAGTTTCAGCAAGTTACTATTTCTTTTGGAACTGGGATCAGTGAAAGTCGCTTCCCGGCACACCCCCCCCCCCCCAACTCCACCTCCTTCCATTCTCCAGTCAAGTAATGGTCAGTGACTCCATCAAGTCATTGAGTCTATGCCGCATCCTTCTCTGGTCCCTGGAACTGGGCCACCCTCCGGGCTGAGGCAGCTCCTTCTACACACAGCCTGCAAACCAAACTGCTCCGCAATCGGCTTACTCCCCGCCCCCGCCCCCCAGGACAATTTGAAAGCGTTTCTGCAGACAGACCCTCTGGCCGTGCCGGAAGTGTTTTATGGACCTGTGAGCCCTGTTAATCCCAGGAGGGGCGGCGGGATTAGTGCCGGGTGTGGGTGGGGGATTCTTATGTTTAGATTTGGGGGGGGGGGCGTCCGGAAGCTTTCCACAATGTACATCCCCCTCCCCATACACCCTAAGATTTGGGCCTAAGTGGATGAGAACCGAGGCCGGTGGCCCTGGACTCTCACCCGGGGTCCCGAACCGGTTGGGATGGGGGAGC